>MU675148.1:8186-56486 GCA_026770625.1 Nicotiana glauca
TTGCTTGAATTAACTATCTATTTGAACCTTTTCACCTCTCATGAGCACTTGAATTGTTATGAACTTTGTAAAAGTTAAAGTGTGGGGTGGTTGGTTTGGCTTTTGAGTGGAACTAATTGAATAAGGAGAAAGGTGCACTGTTTTGAAAAAAACGAAGAGCCACTTGAATTGAAAAAAAAATATAGTTGGATTGTTGTGAAGGAAAAAAAAAAATTCCTTGATAAGTGGTGGTTCTTGACGTAAGTGTGCTTAATGAAGAATGGGGTAATTTACATTGATGTGAAGGTGGAATTTTGGTTTGACATAAGTATAGGGTTAAATGTTAAAGTATATGTATTAAAGTGCTTAGGGAGGTGTAGTCACTCTTATATCTAAATGTATCCTACCCGCCCCGTAGCCTACATTACAATCAAATAAAGTCCTAATTGATCCAAGATTGAATGAGCTTGATTAGAGTATTACACTAGGGGCAAGCTTATATTGTGTATGTGTGGCATGTGAATGCTCTTTGCTGAGAGTGAGTGAATTCTTACTATATTTGGTTTCTTGTTGTTTGAATTTTATGTGTGTGGAACTTCTCTCATAATTTTGATGTGAGGGCATGTGACTCAGGAAGAAAAAGGGAGCCTTCACTTCTGTTATAGTAATTAGAGTGAGCACAAGAATGTCATGGCATGAGAGTCTGCATTTGAGGTATGATTCTTGCACTGCTTAGGTCAATCCTCTATAATAACGGGTGTGACATAAATTGGGGTAATACATTGAACAATTAGGCCTAGAAGTGTGGTTTAGCTTGCTCGAGGACGAGCAAAGGTTTAAGTGTGGGGTGTTGATAATAGGTGAATTTGACTATAATCACGCCTTAAATAATCACCTTCTTGTGTAGTTTTGATGATAAAAGTGATAACAAAATGCTCTTGTTAGTGCTTTTCATGATTTGCAGGTGATATATGTCCAAGGAAGGCTAGGGAGCAGTTTTGGAGTCAAAAATGGAGAAAAAAGAGGCCAACTTTATAAATTCCCAATGGAATCTCGCATGCCAGCCCTGAAATTTAGAGAAGCAGTTTGGCCGCGGTTCTACCGCGACCGCGGCAGAACCGTGGTGGAAGGCAGCTGCAGAAGTTTCGAGATTCAGATAGGATCTTTGGCCGCGGTTCTACCGCAACCGCGGCAGAACCGCGGCAGAACCGCGGCAGAACCGCGGCAGAACCGCGGCAGGCGCACTAAAGTTCGAGGACTGAAGTGTAAAAGACGGGATTTTTAGACCTAAACCCTATATAAAACATTAGACTTCGCCCAAGAGAGGCATGTATTATTTTTTAGAGTATCTTGACAAGGAAAACTATTGTGAGAGATCACCCAAAACATCTTTCTTCTTTTCTTTGGTTTTATTGCTAGTTTATGATGAATTTTATTTTAGTTTGTTTACCCATAGCCATGAATAGCTAAATCCCTTGTCTAAGGTTTTGATGGAACCTATTGGGGGATGAACTTCTTGTTTATGTGAATACAAATTATTAGTTTAATCTCAATTTGTTCAACTTCGTGTTTGTTGTAGTTAATTGACATGATCCTCAATTAGCTGTGCCTGTTTAGTGTGCATAACATGGAAAAGAGTGCATATTTAGGTTATTGTTGAACAATACCACTCCTAAATTATAAGAGGAATCTATAATTGCGGGTTTAAAGGTGGGATTAGGGATAACGAAGCCTTGGGTGTAATCTAAAGTGAATTGTGCTAATTAAAGCTAGCTAGTGTATCTCGGGAGAGTGCAATAGTATATTACTGTAATTACTCGGGAGAGATTTATGGTAAGAAGAGTGATCATGATTGATAGAGACGTGTTGGTAAATTTGTATGAGCAAAAACAGAAGGGATTCCATCAATAGGGGAAATCATTGCCTTAGCTTCTTCTCATTCTTGTTTACAACCTTAGCGTTTTAGTTTACAGCTATTTAATTTATTTGCAAATTTAGTTACTAAAGAAACCATTAACTGTGATTCAAATATTTTGGAAGCTAGTTCTAAAGAGTTAGTGGGTCAGAAAATAGTAATTGATAGGTTAACTCTCTGTGGATTTGACCATGGGCGTAATACTCGGGTTATATTTGCAACGTCCGCATTGTCCTTTTTATAAGACATAGTTAGGCGTGATCATTACATTTAATATGATATATATTTATTTGAACTTTTAAGCAACCAAAAAGTATTGATTTTTCATAACCTATCGAAACCATATCAAATTTTCTAATTAAGAATCAAATACCTATTATAGAAGATGATTTCAGACATTAGAAGTTACTGGACAATCAAAACTCAATTTGGACAAAATTTACACTATCCAATCTATCTATATCTATATTATATTAAAAATACGAAATCTTCTAGCAATCCATTAAATATAAATTTCACACTAGTTAAAATAATCATTTTACTATTTTCCTAATATTTAAAATTTCAATAATTTCTTTGATATTTAGGACGGCAAAATCAATTAGCCTAATATTTAGGTCTTTATGTTTAAGTGAGTTATGAAAAGTATTTATGAAGTCGAAATCAAAATAAAGAAGAAAGGAAATGGACAAATCAAGTTATACTGGGAATTCTACAATTCTTTCCTTGTTAGAGTTGCACTATGAGGACAAATAAAAAAGGAATTGAATGATGAGACAACAGGTAGGGATTGGATCGTGATGGGGCTCAGTGGTTCCTCAACCGTCCACTGCAGTTATACCAAACCTTTCAAAACATTAGTTCTAATTATGGGTGTACATAGACCGGGTTGGTTTGATCCAAACCAACTATATCGACTTGGATTGGTTGGTTTTGTCGGGTTTTCGGATTTTTTTTATTACATGAATATTATTTCAATCTTACTTTGTTAAAATTATAGATAAAGCTTTGATAAGTGAATATATGTTTAGCAAATATGAAAAAAATTAACAAACATATGATCTATTAAAATATTCCAATGGGAGAATTTTTTTAGTAACACATGATAGTTATTTTCTTAGTCGTCTAACAATAAATTTTTGTTAATTTACGCTTTCAGGGTTAATACATTAGAGGATCCCAAATATTTCTACATTTTCTAAAAAAAATCACTATAAACTCTTAAAAATATAAATAAAATTTATATATTTCTATGTCGGTTTGGTTCGGATTTTTTTACTCAATACCAAACAAAGTAAAATCAAACCTAGTTGGGTTTTTTAATCGGTTTGGTTTGGTTTATCGGTTTAGTGCGATTTTCTGGTTCGGTTTGAACACCCCTAGTTCTAATATCAAAAGCCTCTTTCTAATAATATTTCCATAATTTTTGTATATAACATATAATATATATACAATAAAATTATACAAATATATATTTCTTACGGCTATACAGAACAATACCAAGTACGAACTACGAAGGTTACTCATAATTCAAACTTCAATGTAGTCAAATTGAAATTTTAGTTCCGATTATGTGAAGTGCAGCCATCATTCTTACAAATTTAATTCAAAAAATATATATTTTGCCTATCGATGTCCTTATATAAAATTCTACGTGCTTTTAGCCCCTTTATTTATGTTCAAATTGGTTCCTAGATTATTATACAAGACATTTTAAAATACGATTTGTAACGCTACGTAAATTTGGAATATGTTTTGGAATCAAGACAGATAGTGAGGTGCATAAAATTCGATAAAAATGACTAAATTTATGGAAGATATGTCTTATAGCAGGATTTTATGAAAATTTATTAATAATTTGGGAAAACATAAAATATGAAAGTTGTATACCTTTGGAATATCTTTCAAATGATATATTACGGAACCCGAGCAGACCTCCGTGAAAAAAGTTATATGCATTTAACAAGACAATGCGCAGTCTACACGCTCATGTTCGCGCCCAGCTATTCCCGTGCGTGACTGCGCACTTGTGGCAGTACCACTGCCTTGAATGCGCGTTCAGGTGTGTGGTTGGACCTTCAGCTCCGTGGGGGCGCACTCGGGAAGTCGTTTTATAAGCCTTACCTCGTCCTCCACACTCCAAAACACAAAAACTTGCTCAAGAAATGGGAGCTCTCAAGAACCTAACTTCCTCCAAGGTCCCTCCATCATCCAAAGTAAGTTTTAATGATGATTCTACGTTAATTTTAATTTTTCAACACTTATGTCATGACCCAAATTCCATTATAGGACGTAATGGCACCCAACACCATTATTAGGCAAGCCAACACTGATCATCTAGTGAATTCTCGTTTTAAATAAATTATTAGAAAGTAGTAACTTTTCCTGTTTGTTAAGAAAATCTAGTAGGTTTCAATTTTTAAACATACAAAAGTAGAAGCAACGATTACAAATCGAATTCATGTAAGCAAAACCAAAGTCATAAGTCTTCTAGAGTATGTGTCAAGACCTGGTGTCACAAGTATGTGGCCAATCTAGTAGAATATACAAAATAAATGCTTGCCCATTGTTTGAAAGGAAATAGACAGAAAATAAAGCATAAGAGAGACTCTAGCTGCTACAGAACGGCTCAAAAGGGCAGCTCACCAGAACGTCTCGTGTCGGGGAATCAATCTACACGCCGGACTAGTGGCCAGATGCACATGCCTCAGATCATATACAATCAAGTACAGAAATGTAGTGTGAGTACATAAAAATATGTACCCAGTAAGTATCTAGTATAACCTCGAAGAAATAGTGACAAGGGGTTGACTCCGACACTTACTAGGGCCAACAATATAATAATGTGTGATTCTAAGTAAACATGATATACAGAACTAGTAATAAAAGAAAAAGAAATAACTGGACAGTTCTTTCATCATATTTAAGAACCCAAAACACTTCCTTCATTTGAAACAAATGATCTCTAAAGCTGTAAATTTATACCAATTAATTAAAGGGCTTCCGGTTCTATCACAAATTTCACTGAGGACGTTTGACTCGATCCAACATAAATATAAACTGTGCACTGTCGAGAGTCAAACGGCGCGAACCATGGATGCATCTATGAATCTGTCGAGGCGAACGACCCGCTCCCATGAGAGTAGTAGAAATAATCACCCCGCTCACGGAATATACTCAGGACGCGATTAAATATAAACATGACGTAACTTTTGTCAATTCCTCTTGAAAGTAAGAAATTACTTGAACCCTTTGAAATCTTAAAATCCTCAACTTAGTTCCATTCAATGAAAATCAATAAATATAATCATATAACGGTATCCACAAAGTATGGTGTAAACCTAGAACTACCCGGAGATAACATGAATAGTAGATACGTACGGACTCTCGTCACTTCGTATGTACGTAGCCCCATAAGTAGTTATATATTAATTAAGTTCACCTATGGAAAAATTCCCTCTTACAAGGTTAGAAAAGAGACATACCTCGACCCAAAACCTACTTCTAAAGTCAAGAATGCACTCAAACCCTCAAACTGGAGCTGAACAATCCAAAGCTATTGAAATATTGTTAAAACCAATTATTATAGGTTCAAAAGTTCATATTCTAATCATTAAAGTGATTACCCAACCCCAAAGGCAAGGTTCCAAAAATTCACCCCCCAAGCCCACGTGCGCAGATTCTGAAAATTTTCGAAGGAAGTTGTTACCCACGACCTAAGGAACATAAATATATGAATATCACTAAGTTTCATGGTCAATTTCATGGTAAAAATTACATTCTCGTCAACCTTAGGTTTTTCATCTAACCTATGATTTCTACCAATTTTCATGTTGAAATCTACCCAAAATCTATGTATTAAACTCACAATAGATAGAAATTACTTACCTCCAAAAGCTAGGGTGAAAATCACTCTAAAAAAGATCCAATAATCGCCCAAAGAGTGAGAGAAAATAAGTGAAAATGACTTACGTCCCATATTAATTGAACCTTACTGCCCCAGCGATTTTCGCACCTGCGGTGCATACACCGCACCTACAAATCTGCTTCAGCGGACCAGGTGTCCGCTTTTGCGGAATTGGCTAGGCCGGCTGGGGCCGCACTAGCGGTCGGCCTCCCGCTTCTGCATAGAGGGAATCACATCTGCAAAACCTTGCTGGCCATCCTTGGATCGCATCTGTGGGGCCTGGCTCGCACTTGCGTACATAGGCTCGCAGGTGCGGTTACACTAGAACTGGTGCACCAGCAGCCCTGTTGAGTTTCAAACTCAACTCGCGCATAGTCCGGATGGCACCTAGGTCCCCGGAGGCCCCATCCAAACATATCAACAAGTTTAGAATCATAAAACGGACTCCCTCGAACTCACGAAACTCCCCAAACAATATTAAAACTAAGAATCACACCCTAAAACCAATCAGATCAAACTTAAGAGCTTCAAGTTCTTCAATTTAGTTCCAATGAACTGAAAAGTACTTATAGTACTCGGAATGACACCAAATTTTGCGTGCAAGTCTTAGTTGACATTAGGGAACTATTCCTGTTCTCAGAATCCCAATCGGACCTCAATATCACCAAACCTGCTTCAAACTCAATTTTTAAGAACTTCAAAATCCTTCAAGAACCAGCTTTCACTATTAGGTGACAAAACGCTCTCGGGTCATCCAAAACTTGATCCTAGCATACGCCCATGTCCGAAATCATCATGTTGGAACCTTCAAATTCCGATTCCGATGTCGTTTACTAAAAATGTTGACCGAAGTCAAACTTGGCCTTTTAAGCCAACCTTAAGGAACCAAGTGTTTTGATTTCAACCCAAACTCTTTCAAATCCCGAATCAACAGTCCCCGCAAGTCAAAAATTAGTAAAAGCAAGTACGAGAAGTCTTATTTAAGGGGACATGATTTTAGAAAGCAAAATGACCGGCCGGGTCGTTAGAACTTATTAACATGGGTAAAGTCTCCAAATCATTAGATATTCGATTGAGATATCATGGTTGAGAAAAGAAACCCTAGAACTCGAATTAAACAGGATTGGACGTCAAAAGGTAACATCTTCATCCTCTAATTGATTATAGAATTGGATTAATTATTATAAACTCTAAGTTCATGAGATATGAGTTGATGGGTTTGATTGAAAAGCAGACCAATTATGGGTTTGTGTTGTTAGCTACCTATTATTGGTTAAGGGTGTTGTCACGACCCATTTTCACAATAGGTCGTGATGGCGCCCAATACCATTGCCGGGCAAGCCAATACGAAATTATAAATAAGTTCTCCTTTTTACCTTTTTGCCTATTAGTTTCAGAAATCTCTTAAACTAAGGTTAAAAACAAGTAATAACCATTAAGGTACCTAAAAATGGTTATACAATTCCCAAAAGAATAATCTACTAAAGTGTGTGCCAAGACCTGTTGTCACAAGTTATGGGCAACAAGTAGAATATAAAAAAGTACAATCCTATCCTACTATCCAAAATGGAATAGACAACAAAAATAAATAAGAGAAACTCCATCAAGTTGTTGTACGACATAGGAGGGGAGCAACCCAATATGGAAGTCTTGGAATAGGCTGAGTGATACACACCAGACTGATAGCCAGATGTACCCATCTCAGACCCTGTACAATTAATTATAGAAGCGTATTATGAGTACATAAACAATATGTACCCAATAAGCATCCTGTCTAATCTAAAAAAATAGAGATGAGAAGTCAACTTGACACTTACTAGGGTCAAATAATATAAGATATAAATTACATTGTGCATGGATAAAAGTAACCAAATAGCAGTATGTAGCAAGAATTAACATGTTCTCTCCTAAGTAAAGTCACCACTGGCAATTTCATTTCAGGGCAACTAATAATCAAAATCATAAAAATTCTGTATTAAGCAGGTGCAAATAATGCCGAGGTCGTACAGATCGATCTAATATAAAGTAAATTGTGCACTGCCGAGGGTCGAGCGGCAAGAACCATAGATGCATCTATTACCCCGCTTGTGAATCAACCATGCAATGCAGTCACATGTAATTAGACACATCAACAGACAGACAATGACATATAACTGGAGAGAAATTACTTATTAAATTATCATCTTCCATTTTAACAACGAAAAATGGTCATGTTCCTCTTAATTAATCTCATTTATCATAATCTCCACGATTAAACAAATCTAAATTAAACATAGAGTTGCAAAGATACCACATAAAGCATTTTTTTGGGTCCTAAACTACCTGGACTTAGCACAATAGTAGCTACGCACGGACTCTCATCACCTAGTGCGTATGTAGCCCTCATAGTTAATGACAAATTTTTAGATTACATCACGTATATGGATAATTCCCTTTTACAAGGATAGATTGGAGACTCACCTCGCTCCAATGTGCACTTGCAATACCAAGAATGAGCCCGAACCCTAAAATTGGAGCCGAACGATTCAGAACTAGATAAATGAGGTAGGAACTAGTCAATATAAGCTTACAAGATCATATTCTAGCTATTCAAGCAATTTTCCACCCTTAAACACAAATTTCCTAAAATCCGACCCCGGGCCCACGTGCCCGAGTTCTGAAAATTTTCAAGGGAAGTTGTTCTTTTTAACCCAAGGATCAGTAATATATGATTTCTAATTCATTTCATAACAAATTTCGTGGTCAAATTCAACTCTTGTCAAAAACCTAGGTTGTTGTTCTAACCCCATGATTTCACCTTAATACTAGTGTTTAATCTACCTAAGACACAAGTATTAAACTTGAAATAGGTAGAACAAACTTACTTCAAGATGCTAAGTGAAGGTATTCTCCCAAAAGCTCTAAAATCGCCTAATGAAGGAGTGAAATATGGCAAAAATGGACTTAGAACCCGTAATAAATAAACTCATTGCTTCAGCGATTTCCGCATCTGCACTCAGGGGACCACATCTACAAGGAAATTGCCACATCTACGGACGTTGGCCAAAGGGCTAGGATAGTTTTTGCAGACTTGGAGCCACTACCGCGGAGCCGCTTCTGCGGTTTGGCCTGGCCGTCCCTGGGCCGCATCTGCGGTCTTGCACCTACAGTCCACCAACCGCAGGTGCAGTTATGACTGAAGCAGCAACTTCAGCACTTCTCAAAATTTTCTACTTCACTAGAATTCATCCGATTGACACTCGGGGCTTCCGGGCCCCGCCCGAACATACCGACAAGTTTGAAATCATAAAACGGACCTACTTGAATCTTCGAAACGCCTGAAACAACGCTAAATCTAAGAATCACCCCTTAACACCACTTGAATCAAACTTATGAACTTCAAGTTCTTAATTTTCCTCTAACGGGCCAAAATGCCCTTAAACTACTCGGATTGACACCAAATTTTTTGGGCAGTTCTTAAATGTTATATTGGACCTATACTGGGTTTGGAACCAACACACGAGCCCGATACAACATGATAAATCATTAATTAGTTTCTTTAAATCCATAGATATTCAGTTTAACAATTTGTAATAAAAATTCATTACTCGGGCTAGGGACCTCAAAATTCGATTCTGGGCATACGGCCAGGTCCCATATTTTCTTGAGGATCCTCCAGAACCGTCAAAACACGAATCCAGGCCCGTTTGCTTAAAATGTTGACCAAAGTCAAACTTAGCCTTTTAAGAAAATCCTAAGGAGTCAAATGTGCATATTTCAATCCAAACTTTTCCAAATCTCGAACCAACTATCCCCGCAGGTCGTAAATTAGTTAAAGTAAGCACGGAGAGTTTTATTTGGGGGAAAGGGGTTCTAAAAAGGCAAATCACCGGTCGGGTCGATACATCATCCACCTCTTAAACAAATGTTTGTCCTCGAACGGACACAGAAAAGTACTTGAAGTGCTGAATAAATGGGGGTATCTGCTTTGCATGTCCTCCTCGAACTCCCAGGTCGCCTCCTCGACTGGTTGGCCCCTCTACTAGACCCTCACTGTAGAAATCCTCTTGGACCTCAACTGGTGATCATGTCTATCAATAATGTCAACTAGCTCCTCCTCATAGCCCAAACTCACATCCAGCTAAATAGTACTAAAGTCTAACACGTGCGATAAGTCGGGATGATACTTCCGAAGCATCGATACATGAAAAACCGGATAAACACCCGATAAGATGGGGGGGGGTAAATAAAGTTCATAGGCAACCTCCCCAACTCATCTCAACACTTCAAAGGGGCCAATAAACCTTGGGCTCAACTTGCCTTTCTTCCCGAACCTCGTAATACCCTTCATTGGTGAGACTTTCCAGAGAACCTTCTCGCCAACCATGAATGATAAATCACGCGCCTTCTAATCTGCATAACTCTTCTATATGTACTAAGCCGTGCGAAGACTTTACTGAATCAACTTTACCTTGTCCAAGGAATCTTGCACCAAATTTGTACTGTATATAACTTAGCCTCACCCGACTTAAACCACCTGATAGGAGAACGACACTATCGACTGTCTAATGCCTCAAATGGGGCCATCTCATTGCTGGACTGATAGCTATTATTGTACGCAAACTCCGCCAAGGGCAAGAACTGGTTCCACTGCCCCGGAAAGTCAATCACACAAGCTCTAAGCATATCCTTCAGAATCTGAATCATCCGCTCGGACTGTCCGTCAGTTTGAGGATGGAATGTTATGCTAAGCTCTATGCGGGTCCCTAAATCACTTTGAACAACTCTCCAAAAATGGGAAGTGAATTGAAGGCCTCTATCTGATATGATTGAAACAGGCACACCGTGTAATCGGACTATCTCCCGAATGTAAATCTGAGCGTACCTCTCTGTTGTATAAGTAGTCACCACTGGAATAAAGTGGGCCAGCTTGGTCAACCTACCAATAATGATCCATATCGAATCAAACTTCTGCAAGGTCCACGACAACCCAAATACAAAATCTATGGTAATGCGCTCCCACTTCTACTCTAGTACAGGCATCTGCTGAAGTAGGCCACCCGGCCTCTGATGTTCATACTTGACCTGATGACAATTCAAACACCTAGCCACATACTCCACTATGTATATCTTCATTCTCCGCCTCTAATAATGCTGCCTCATGTCATGATACATCTTCGAAGCTCCAAGATAGATGGAATACCGTGAACTTTGTGCATCCTCTAGTATCCTCTCCCTCAAGCCATCAATATTAGGAACACATAGACGACCCTGGAGCCGCAAAACACCATCTTCGCCAATACAAACCTCTTTGGCACCTCCCTGAAGCACCATCTCTCTAAGAACTGCCAGATGTGGATCATCGAACTGCCGGGTCTTTATCTGCCCTAATAATGGCCATATCGAGTCCTGAAGGCAGTCTCCAGGATATCTGGCTCCTGAATCTTCAACTGATTGTAACCTGAGCGCAACTCAATCTTAGAAAACTCCTGTACGCCCTGAAGCTGGTCAAACAGATCATCAATACGAGGTAAAGGATAATGGTTCTTCACTATAACCTTGTTCAACTGGCGGTAATCGATACACATGCGCATAGAACCATCCTTCTTCTCCAAAAATAACACAGGAGCACCCCAAGGCGATACACTGGGTCGAATAAAACCCTTATCAAGTAATTCCAGTAATTTCTCCTTCAACTCAGGAGAAGCCATACGGTACGGAGGGATAGAGATGGGCTGAGTGCCCGGCAACAGATCAAGGCCAAAATCAATGTCCCTATTAGGTGGCATGCCCGAAAGGTCAGCTGGAAACATATCGGGGAAATCACATACTACTGAGACTAAATCAAAAGAAGGAGTATCCAGGCTGGCATCTCTCACATAAGCTAAGTACACATCACAACCTTTCTCAACCATACGCTGAGCCTTAAGGAAACAAATAACGCTACTGGTAGTGTGACCTCTACCCAATACGCGGTACACCTGGCATGGCTAGTGTCACATTTTTGGCGTGACAATCAAGAATAGAAAAATGGGGCGACAACCAATCCATGCCCAAAGTAATATCAAAATCAACGATACTGAGCAATAATAGGTCAGCTATGGTCTCAAAACCACCAAGAATAACCAAACATGACCGGTAAATACGGTCCACAACAAGAGAATCTCCCACAGAAGTAGAAACATAAATTGGGGATCTCAAAGAATCCTGAGGTATTCCCAAATGTAGAGCAAAATAAGAAGAACATAAGAGTAAGTGGAGCCTAGATCGAATAGAACCGATGCATCTCTGTGACAAACTAATATAGTACTTGTGATGATAGAATCGCAGGAAGCGGCCTCATTACGGCTTGGAAGAGCATAATATCTGGCCTGGCCTCCCCATCGAGGGTGACCTCTACCTCCCCGACCTCCACCTCTGGTTGGCTGGGCCGATGGAGCAGCAACTGGCACTGGGACCATAGCCTGAGAGCTCTGCGGGGTGCACTGCGGCTGATGGGTCTGTAGGGGTGTGGCCCTCCCAAGTCTGGGGAAATCCCTCACCACATGGCGTGTGTCACCACACTCAAATCAATATCTGGGAGGATGTGGCGGTTGTGACTGGCTCAGGCCAGGTCTGCTGGACTGACCACGGGAAGCACCCCGTGCAGGAGGCGCACTAGAGACTGGAGGTGCATAATAAGGCTCTTGAGGCCTAGGTGGAGCTTGAATACCACTGGCTGCTGGAAGAGCCGAATGAATAAGGCGACCCATATGACCTCTACCATGCCGACATACAGCTGGGGCACGGGCACCAGAAAAATGGCCTGACTCTCGAGACCTCTTGGCCTCCCTCTCCTCTTTGTCCCTAGCATGCATATCCTCAATCCTCCTAGCAATGCTCACCGCCTGCTGATAAGACACATCCATCTCTAACTCACGAGCCATGATAGATCTGATGTTGGGAATAAGCCCCTCAATGAACCGATGAACCTTCTCACGAACCGTAGAAACCAAAGCTGGTGCATGTCTAGACAAGTCAATGTAGTGGACAGCATACTCTGAGACAGTCTTAGTACCCTGGCGCAATCGCTCAAACTCTGCATGCCAGGAATCCCTGAGACTCTGGGGAACATACTCCCTCGTGAACATATCTGAAAACTGAGCCCTAGTCAGGGAAGCTGCCTCATCCAGACTGTCTAACTCATAAGCACGCCACCACTAATAGGCGGCTCCTCGAAGCTGGAAAGTAGTGAAGGAAACCCCGCTCGATTCTGTGATGCCCAGAGTGCAAAGAATACGGTAGCACTCCTCTAGAAATTCCAAGGCATCCTCTGATGCTAGCCCACTGAATACCGGAGGATCATATTTCTTGAACCTCTCAAGTCTTCGCTACTCATCCTTTAAAGCTGCTGCCCTATCATCGGGCTGAACTGGTACTGCAGGCGGTGCAGGTATAACCCCTGGGGCATGCTCAACATGCACTCGCTGCTCAGGAGTACGGGTGGCGGGAGTCTGTACTCCTTCCACGGCCTGGGATGTGGTTGCAGCAATAGGAAGCAACCCTACCTGAGCCAAATTGGTGTACATACTCATAAACTGTGCCAAAGTATCCTGGAGTGCTAGAGTAGTAGTGGCAGATGTATCAAGTGTCTGGACTCCGGCGGGTACTGCTGGTGGTACCTTGATGGCTGCTCGCGCGGGTGCTCTAACTGCACTACGAGTGCGTCCTCAGCCTCTACCCTGGCCCCGGCCTCTGACGGCACCAGTAGGGGGCGTGGGTGCCTGATCCTCTCGGGTAGCGCGTGTCCTCACCATTTGTGAGAGAATAGAAAGGCAGAAGTTTAGTTGTGATATCAAAATCTCGCACGATAAGGAAATCAAATGAAGTTAAAATTTTCCTAACAGTTACATAGCCTCTCGTAGATAAGTACAGACATCTCTGTACCGATCAGCGAGACTTTAATAAACTGGCTTGTGTTCCGTGACTCCTATGAACCTAGAGCTCTGATACAAACTTGTCACGACCCCAGTCCACCTACCATGAACATTGCCGTGATAGCGCCTAGTCTGTACAACTAGGTAAGCCTAAAAATGTGGAAACAAAATAACTTGCGGAAAATAATAATTCAAACACTAAACAACCTGAAGGAAATGGTATATAGATGTTGCTTGGAATATACAACTCAATAACTCAGACTTCTACAATACTATCCCAAAACTCGGAAACTCACGGGAACACAACCTGAGAGGAATATAGTAAAAATGCTCTAACTCCTAAATGTCTATCAACAGTATGATAGAAGGGCTAATACTACAAAATATAATAGAGATGGAGACTCTTCGGTCTGCGAACACAGCAAATGTACCTCGAAGTCTCTAAAAGCTCTCCCTACCTCAAGGATGGTAAGTCTATGCAGCAGTACCTGGATCTGCATATGAAAAACATGCGCAGAAGGGCATGAGTACACCACAGCAGTACTCAGTAAGTGCCAAGCCTGACCTCGGTTGGGTAGTGACAAGGAAGGTTAGGGCCCTACTTATATATATATATATATATATATATATATATATAATGACATGGCAATAAGCAGTAAAACTGAGAATCGATAATAAAGTTCTACACAATATAATAATAGTGCAATAACGGAAACAGAGATAAAAGCAACTACAAGGAAATACCCTTCACAGCAAGATAAATAATCGGGATCTCTTGGTATCCTCAATATACACTCTATGGATCTCTTGGTATCTCGAGGATCTTTTGGCATCCTCAATACATATGCCAGGGATCTTTTGGTATCCCGAGGTTCTCTTGGTATCCTCAATACATTCTAGGGATCTCTTGGTAACCCGAGGATCTCTTGCTATCCTCCATACATATAACAGGGATCTCTTGGTATCCCGCACCTTAATCCAGACCATAATTACGTATAGGAGATCCCCCGGGATGCCGTCCCGTAGTCCTAATTTAAAACACACAACAACAGATCAAGGACATCAAATAAATACTAAGTCTGTAATGAGTACATAGTAAATTCTATCCTAACATGCTTCACATAATGCAATTAAGGTAGTTTAAGCAAATAGGCAAGTAATTAAACTAATCATGCTCTTCTAAACTAACACATGCTATATTAGCATGTAGAATAAGGCAAGTAAGGAAGGAACTCGGTTTAAGTGCTTAAAATAAAACCGGATTTTTCAACAATTAGCTCAAGTACACGCTCGTCACCTCACGTACAAGGCATTCAATTACCAAATATCATATTCAAGGGGAGAAGGTCCCCCACACAAGGTTAGACAATCCACTTACCTCGAACCGGCTCCAAAATCAACTCGAAACCACATGTTTGCCACGAGTATCCGACTCCAAATGGCCCAAATATATTCAATTCAATTACATATCATAAATAACATCTCAAGCAAATATTCTACTGTTTAAGTCAAAGCTAAGACACGAAATTAGGTAAAATGACCAAAATTCCCCTTAGGGCAACGTCTCGGAATCGGATGAAATTAACAGTTTCAGAACCCTCATACTCTCATGAGTCTAACCATATAAAATCTCTCAAATCGGAGGTCAAACACCCACTCAAAACTCAATAATTCGGTCAATAAAGTTTTACCATTTTTCCATTCAAAAATCCGAAATTAGATGATGAAATTAACTAAAGATTGATGGAATATATCTAGGAAGGGTTAAAGAATCGTTACCCAATGATCTCTTCTTCAAATTCCTCTCAAAATCGCCCTCTCCCGAGCTCCAATTCAATTTTTCTAACTTTTGAAACTAAACCCTCGAAATCAATATTTCTGACCAGAGAATTCCGCATTTGCGGTCCCGCTTCTGCGGACCATTTGTCCCATCTGCGACTTTCATCAAAAGGACCAGCTTCTGCATCTGCGGATCTCTAACCGCAGGAGCAGTTCCGCTTTTGTGGAAATTTCACCGCATGTGCGGCTCCTGAGGAAAAATCCCAATTTCGCTTCTACGGCGCTCTACACCGCTTCTGTGGCTACGCATTTGCGGTTCCCAGACCATAGATGCGAAAATACCAGAACAACAGCTGCTGCACAACTTCAACTCCAAAATTTCCTCCATTAACCATCCGAATTCTTCCCGAGGCCCTCGGGACCTCAATCAAGAGCGTCAATAACACCTAATACCTCATTCAAACTTGTACCAATCCTTAAACCACCTAAAACAACATCAGAAACTCGAATTAATCAAGGATTTAATCCTAAGAATTCCAAATTTCCTCAAAATACACTTTCGATAAAAAACCTAACCAAACCACTTCCGAATGACCTGAAATTTTGCACACACATCAAAATGACATAGCGAAACTACTGCAACTTTTGGAATTCCATTCCGACCCTCGGATCAAAATCTTACTATCGAATTAGAAACTTCAAAAATTCAAACTTCGGCATTTCAAGCCTAAATTAGCTACGGACCTCCAAAACACATTCTAAACACGCTCCCAACCCTAAAATCACCTAACGAAGCTAATAGAATCATCGGATTTCCATTCCGAGGCCATTTTCACACTGTTCTAACTACGGACCATTTTCCAACACTTAAGCTCTCATTCAGGGACTGTGTGTCCCAAACTCTCCGAAACTCAAAACCGAACATCCCGACAAATCAAAATAGCATAAATAAACTTGGGGAAAGCAGTTCATAGGGGTTCGGGGCGTAAATTACAAAAACAATCGGCCGGGTCATTATATCCTCCCATACTTAAACATTTGTTCGTCCTCGAACGAGCACAAAGACATACCTGAGGTAGTGAAAAGATGAGGGTACTGGCTGCGCATATCCTGCTCGGTCTCCCAGGTCGCCTCCTCGACCGGCTGACCCCACCACTATACCTTCACGGACGCAATGTTCTTTGACCTCAGCTTCCTGACCTGCCTGTCCAATATTGCCACTGGCTTCTCAACATAAGATAGATCCTTCTCCAACTGGACTGAGCTGAAATCCAACACGTGCGACGGGTCACCGTGATACCTCCGAAGCATCGAAATACCAGATGAACCCCTGCCAGGATGGGAGGTAAGGCAAGCTCATAGGCAACCTCCCCAACACACCTCAATATCTCAAAAGGGCCAATAAACCTCGGACTCAACTTCCCTTTCTTCCTAAATCTCATAACGCCTTTCAGAGGTGAAACCCGAAGTAGAACCCGCTCTCCAACTATATAGGAAATATCACGAACCTTTTGGTCTGCATAACTCTTCTGTCTGGACTGGGATGTGCGGAGTCTATCCTGAATCACCTTGACTCTCTCCAAATCATCCTAAACCAAATCTGTGCCCAACAATGTGGCCTCACCAGGCTCGAACCAAACCACCGGAGATCTACATCGCCTACCATATAAGGCCTCGTATGATGCCATCTGAATGCTGGAATGATAGCTATTATTGTAGGAAAACTCTGCCAATGGCAGGAACTGGTCCCAAGAAACTCCAAACTCAATCACGCACGCACGAAGCATGTCCTCAAGAATCTAAATAGTGCACTCCGACTGTCCGTCCATCTGAAGGTGAAATGTTGTGCTCAACTCCACCCGAGTACCCAACTCCTGCGGTATGGTCCTCTTGAACCACGATGTGAACTGAGTACCTCTGTCTAAAATAATGGAAACTGAATACCATGAAGACGGACAATCTCCCGGATATAAATCTCCTCCAACTGCTCCGAGGAATAGGTAGTACACATAGGGATAAAATGTTTGGACTTGGTCAGCCGATCCACAATAACCCAGATGGCATCAAAATTCTTAAAAGTCCGTGGGAGTCCAGATACAAAGTCCATGGTGATGCGCTCCCACTCCCACTCCAGAATCTCTATCTGCCGAAGCAATCCACCCGGTCTCTAGTGCTCATACTTCACTTGCTGACAATTAAGGCACCGAGCTACAAACCCAGCTATATCCTTCTTCATCCGCCTCCACCAGTAATGCTGCCTAAAGTTTTGATACATCTTTGCGGCACCCGGATGAATGGAATACCGCAAACTGTGGGCCTCCTCTAGAATCAACTCCCGAAGCCTATCGACATTGGGTACACAAACTCGACCCTACATCCTCAATACTCTATCATCACCAATGGTCACATCTCGAGAATTGCCATGTAACACCTTATCCTTGAGGACAAGAAAATAAGGGTCGTCATACTGCCGCTCCCTGATATGATCAAACAAGGAACACCGAGAGACCACACAAGCTAGAACCCGGCTGGGCTCCGAAAGATTCAATCTCACAAACTGGCTGGATAGGGCCTGAACATCCATTGCCATAGGCCTCTCTGTTGCAGGTAAATAAGCTAAACTCCCCAAACTCCCCAAACTCTCTGCTCGGTGGCTCAATGCATCGGCCACCATATTGGCCTTGCCCGAGTGATATAAGATAGTGATGTCATAATCCTTCAGTAACTCTAGCCATCTCATCTGATACAAATTAAGGTCCTTCTGCTTGAACAGATGTTGCAAACTCTGATGATCAGAATAAATCTCACAAGGCACACCGTACAAGTAATGACGCCAAATATTCAAGGAATAAACAATGGCAGCTAACTCAAGATCATGGACAAGATGATTCTTCTCATGTATTTTCAACTGTCTAGATGCTTAGGCAATCATCCTACCGTCCTGCATCAATACCACTCCAAGGCCAACTCTCTAGGAATCACAATAGACAATATAAGACCCCGAGCCAGTAGGCAATATCAAAATTGGGGTTTTAGTCAGGGCTGTCTTGAGCTTCTGAAAGCTCGCCTCACACTCCTCTGTCCACTAAAAGGGAGCACCTTTCTGGGTCAATCTAGTCATAGGGGTTGCAATCGATAAAAACCCCTCCACAAAACGACGGTAGTTGCCCGCCAAGCCAAGGAAACTACGAATCTCTGTAGCTGAGGATGGTTTGGGCCAACTCTGCACTACCTCTACCTTCTTCGGATCCACCCGAATACCCTCACTCAATACGACGTGACCAAGAATTCCACGGAGTCCAATCAAAACTTACATTTTGAAAACTTTGCGTATAATCTCTTTTCCCTTAGAGTTTGAAGCACCGTCCTCAGGTGCTGCTCATGATCTTCCCGACTCTGGGAATATACCAGAATATCATCAATAAAAATAGTGACAAAAGTGTCAAGATATGGCCAGAATACACTATACTTTAGATGCATGAAGGCTGCTGGGGCATTGGTCAGCCCAAATGACATAACAAGGAACTCGTAATGGCTATACCGAGACTTGAAGGCAGTCTTTGGGATATCTGGCTCTCGAATCTTCAACTGCTGGTAAACTGAGCGCAAATCAATCTTAGAAAACACCCATGCGCCCTGAAGCTGGTCAAACAGATCATCAATACGAGGTAAAGGATAATGGTTCTTCACTGTAACTTTGTTCAACTAGCGGTAATCAATACACATGCGCATAAAAACATCCTTCTTCTTCACAAATAACACAGGAGCACCCCAAGGCAATACACTGGGCCGAATAAAATCCTTATAAAGTAATTCTTGCAATTGCTCCTTCAACTCCTTCAACTCAGGAGGAGCCAAGCTATATGGTATGGAGGGATAAAGATGGGTTGAGTGCCCAACAACAGATCAATGCCAAAATCAATGCCCCTATCAGGTGGCATGCTCGAAAGGTTAGCTGGAAACACATCAGGGAAATCACGTACTACTGGGACTAAATCAACAGAAGGAGTATCCACACTGGCATCTCTCACATAAGCTGAGTACGCATCACAACCTTTCTCAACCATACGCCGAGCCTTAAGGAGAGAAATAACTCTACTAGAAGTGTGACCTAAGGCACCCCTCCACTCAATACGTGGTACACCTGACATGGCCAGCGTCGCGGTTTTGGCGTGACACTCAAGAATAGCAAAATGGGGTGACAACTAGTCCATGCCCAAAATAATATTAAAATCAACCATACTGAGCAATAATAGGTCAGCTCTGGTCTCAAAACCAGCAAGAATAACCAAACATGGCCGGTAAACGCGGTCCACAACAAGAGTATCTCCAATAGGAGTAGAAACATAAACTGGGGAACTCAAAGAATCCCGAGGTATTCCCAAATGCGGAGAAAAATAAGAAGACACATAAGAGTAAGTGGAGCTTGGATTGAATAGAACCGATGCATCTCTATGACAAACTAAGATAGTACCTTTGATGATAAAATCGGAGGCAACGGCCTTAGTACGGCCTGGAAGAGCATAATATCTAGCCTGGCCTCCCCCTCGAGGGTGACCTCTACCTCCCCAACCTCCACCTCTAGTTAGCTGGGCTGGTGGAGAAGTAGCTGGTGCTGGGACCATAGCCTGAGAGCTATGTATGGTGCACTACGACCGAGGGGTCTGTGGGGGTGCAGCCCTCCTAAGTCTGGGGCAATACTTCACCACATGGCATGTGTCACCACACTAAAAGAAAGCTCTGGGCAGACGTGGCGACTGTGACTGGCTCGGGCCAGGTCTACTGGACTGACCAATGGAAGCACCCCGTGTAGGAGGCGCACTAGAGATTGGAGGTGCATAATAAGGCTCCTGAGGCCTAGGTGGGGCTTGAATACCACTAGCTCCAGGAACAGCCGAATGAACAGGGCGACTGATATGACTTCTACCATGACGACCTGCAGCTGGGGAACGGGCACCCAAAAATGGCCCGACTCTCGAGACCTCTTGGCCTCCTTCGCCTCTCTATCCCTAGCATGCATACCCTTAATCCTCCTAGTAATGCTCATCGCCTGCTGATAAGACACATCCATCTCTAACTTATGATCCATACTAGATCTGATGCTGGGAATAATCCCCTCAATGAACCGGCAAACCATAGAAATAGAGCTGGTGTATGTCTAGCAAAGTCAATGTAGCGGATAACAAACTCCAAGACAGTCATAGTACCCTAGCGCAACTGCTCAAACTCCCTACACCAGGCATCCCTGAGACTCTGGGGAACACAATCCCTCGTGAACATATTTGAAAACTGAGCCCAAGTCAGGGAAGTTGCCTCATCCAGACTGTTTAATTCATAAGTACGCCACCACAAATAGGCGGCTCTTCGAAGCTGGAAAGTAGTGAAGGAAACCCCGCTCGATCCTGATATGCCAATAGTGCGGAGGATACAGTAGCACTCCTCTAGAAATCCCAATGTATTCTCTGATGCTAGCCCACTGAATACCAGAGGATCATATTTCTTGAACCTCTCAAGTCTCCACTGCTCATTCTTTGAACCTGCTGCCCTATCCTCGGGCTGAACTGGTACTGCAGGTGGCGCAGGTGTACCCCTGGGCCTGCTCAACATGAACTCGTTGCTCAGAAGTGCAGGCGGTGGGAGTCTATACTCCTCCCCCAGCCTAGGATATGGCTACAGCAATGGGAAGCAACCCTGCCTGAGCCAAATTAGTGTACATACTCATAAACTGTGCCAAAGTCTCCTGGAGTGCTGGAGTAGTAGTGGCAGATGTATTAGGTGTCTGGACTTCGGTTGGTACTGCTGGTGGTACCTCGATGGCTGCTCGCGCGGGTGCTCTATCTGCACCACGAGCGCATCCTCGGCCTCTAACCTGGCCCCGGCCTCTAACGGCGGCCATAGGGGGCACGGGTGCCTGATCCTCTCAGGTAGCGTAACGCGTGTCCTCACCATCTGTGAGAGAATTGAAAGGCAAAAGATTAGTTGTGATATCAAAATCTCGCACGACAAGGAAATCAAATTAAGTGAAATTTTTCCTAACAGTTACATAGCCTCTCGTAGATAAGTATAGACATCTCCGTACCGATCAGCGAGACTCTAATAAACTGGCTTGTGTTCTGTGACTCCTATGAACCTAGAGTTCTGATATAAACTTGTCACGACCCCAGTCCATCTATCGTGAACATTGCCGTGATAGCGCCTAGTCTCTACAACTAGGTAAGCCTAAAAATGTGGTAACAAAATAACTTGCGGAAAATAATAATGCAAACACTAAACAGCTAGAAGGAAACGGTATATAGATGCTGCTTGGCATATACAACTCAATAACTCAGACTTCTACAAGACTATCCCAAAACCCGGAAACTCACGGGAACACAAGGTGAGAGGAATATAGTAAAAATGCTCTAACTCCTCAATGTCTACATCAACAATATTATAGAAGGGCGAATACTACAAAATAGAATAGAGATGGAGACTCTTTGGTCTGCGGATACGGCAGATGTACCTCAAAGTCTCCAAAAGCTCTCCCTACCTTAAGGATGGTAAGTCTATGCAGCAGAAACTGGATCTGCACATGAAAAACATGCGCAGAAAGGCATGAGTACACCACAGCGGTACTCAGTAAGTGCCAAGCCTAACCTCGGTTGGGTAGTGACAAGGAAGGTCATGGCCCTACTGATATATATATATATATATGATAGGTCATTAAGTAGTAAAAATGAGAATCGATAATAAAGTTCTACACAATATAATTATAGTGCAATAATGAAAACAGAGATAAAAGCAACTACAAGGAAATACCCTTCACAACAAGATAAATAATCGGGATCTCTTTGGTATCCTCAATACATATGCCAGGGATCTCTTGGTATCCTCAATACATTCTAGGGATCTCTTGGTATCCTCCATACATATGCGAGGGATCTCTTGGTATCCCACACCTCAATCCAAACCATAATTACGCAGAGGGGATCTCCCGGGATTGCCGTCCCGTAGTCCTAATTTAAAATACACAACAACAGCTCAAGGACATCAAAATAAATACTAAGTCTGTAATGAGTAAATAGTAAATTCTAGCCTAACATGCTTCACATAATGCAATTAAGGCAGTTTAAGCAAATAGGCAAGTAATTCAACTAATCATGCTCTTCTAAACTAACACAGGCTATATTAGCATGTAGAATAAGGCAAGTAAGGAAGGAACACAATTTAAGTGCTTTAAATAAAATTGGATTTTTCAACAATTATCTCAAGTACACGCTCGTCACCTTACGTACAAGGCATTCAATTACCAAATATCATATCCTAAGGGGAGAAGGTCCCCCATACAAGGTTAGACAAGTTACTTACCTCGAACCGGCTCCAAAATCAACTCGAAACCACACGTTTGCCACGAGTATCTGACTCCAAATGTCTCAAATCTATTCAATTCAATTACATATCGTAAAGAACATCTCAAGCAGCTGATTCTACTATTTAATTCAAAGCTATGACGCGAAATTAGGTAAACTGACCAAAATACCCCTTAGGACAACGTCTGAAATCAGTTGAAATTAACACTTTCATAATCCTCGTACTCTCACGAGTCTAACCATATAAAAATCTCTCAAATCGGATATCAAACACCCACTCAAAACTCAATAATTCGGTTTATGAAGTTTTACCCTTTTTCCACTCAAAAATCCAAAATTAGATGATGAAATTAACTAAAGATTGAGCGAATATAACTAGAAATGGTTAAAGAATCATCACCCAATGATCTCCTCTTCAAATTCCTCTCAAAATTGCCCTCTCACGGCTCCAATTCGATTTTTCAAACTTTTGAAACTAAACCCTCGAAATCAATATTTTTTACAAGTGAATTCCGCATCTGCGGTCAAGGGACCACATTTCCAGTCCCGCTTCTGCGGACCATTTGTCGCATCTGCGATTTTCATTAAAAGGACCAGCTTCCGCATCTAGGACCTCTAACTCCAGGAGCAGTTCCGCTTCTGCGAAAATTTCACCGTATCTGCGGTTCCTGAGGAAAAATCCCAATTTTGCTTCTGCGACCCTCTATACTGCTCATGCGGCTACGCATCTGCGGTTCCCAGACCGCAGATGCAAAAATACTAGAAGAACAACTGCTGCACAACTTCAACTCAAAAATTTCCTCCATTAACCATCCGAATTCATCCCTAGGCCCCCGGGACCTCAACCAAAAGCGCCAATAACACCTAATACCGCATTCAAACTTGTACCAATCCTTAAACCACCTAAAACAACACCGGAAACTCGAATTAATCAAGGTTTTAAGCCTAAGAACTCCAAATTTCCTCAAAATACGCTTTTGATCAAAAACCTAATCAAAACACTTCCAAATGACATAAAATTTTGCACACACATAAAAAATGACATATCGGAACTACTACAACTCTCGGAATTCCATTTCGACCCTCAGATCAAAATCTCACTATCGAACCGGAAACTTCAAAAATTCAAACTCCGGCATTTCAAGCCTAAATTAGCTACGGACCTCTAAATCACATTCCGAACACGTTGCTAACCCTGAAATCACCTAAAGAAGCTAACGGAACCATCGGATTTCCGTTCCGAGGCTGTCTTCACACTGTTCTAACTACAGATCATTTTCCAACACTTAAACTCTCATTCGGGGACTAAGTGTCACAAAACTCTCCGAAACTCAAAACCGAACATTCCGATAAATTAAAATAGCAGAAATAAACTTGGGGAAATCAGTTAATACGGGTTTAAGGCTTAAATTCCAAAAATGGCCGGCTGGGTCGTTACACATCTACAACCACGTTCGCCTTGCCCGGATGATAAAAAATGGTAATGTCATAATCCTTCAGTAACGCAAGCCACCTGTGTTGCCTCAAATTAAGATCCCTCTTCGTGAACAAATGCTGCAAGCTGTGATGATCAATATAAACCTTGTATGATGCCCCATATAGGTAATGCCTCCATATTTTAAGAGCATGAACAATCACTTCTAATTCCAGATCATGCACAGGAAATTTTTCTTATGAATCTTCAGCTGACGGGAGGTATATACAATAACTCGCCCCTCCTGCATCAATACACAACCCAAGACAACGCGCGAAGCATCATAATATACCGTATACATCCCTGAACCGAAAGGCAACACAAGAACTGGTGTTGTAGTCAAGGTTGTCTTGAGCTTCTGGATGCTCGCCTCATAATCATCGGACCAATGGAAAGGAACACCCTTCTGGGTCAATCTAGTCAGAGGTGATGCAATAGATGAAAAGCCCTGCACGAATCACCTGTAATAACTTGCTAACCCCAGGAAACTCCTGATCTTGGTTACTGAATTAGGGCATGGCCAACTCTGAACTGCCTCAATCTTCTTGGGATCCACCTTAATACCCTCTCCCGACACAATATGTCCCAAGAATGCCACTGACTCTAGCCAAAACTCACACTTGGAGGACTTAGCATATAGCTTCTGCTCTTGCGAGGTCTGAAGCACTACTCTCAGATGTTGCTCGTGCTCCCCCAGGTTACGTGAGTATATCAAGATGTCGTCAATGAAGACGATGACAAAGGAATCAATATAAGGCCTGAACACCATGTTCATCAAGTCCATGAATGGTGTTGGTGCATTAGTCAAGCCGAAGGACATCACCAGAAACTCATAATGGCCATATCTAGTTCGGAATGCGGTCTTCGGGACATCTGAGTCCTGAATCTTCTATTGATGCTAACTCAACCTCAAGTCGATCTTAGAGAACACCCTATCACCCTGCAACTGGTTGAACAAATTATCAATACGAGGTAATGGATACTTATTCTTGATGGTGACTTTGTTCAATTAGCGGTAATCAATTCACATCCACATAGTCCCATCCTTCTTCTTCACAAATAACATCAGTGCACCCCCAAGGCGATAAATTGGGTCTAACAAACCCTTTTGCTAACAACTTCTCAAGTTGCTCCTTCAACTCCTTCAGGGCCATGTGGTACGGTGGGATAGATATAGGCTGGGTGCCTGGAGATAAATCAACACAAAAATCAATATCATGATCCGGTGGCATGCCAAGAAGATCAGAAGGAAACACATTGATGAATTCCCGAACCATTGGAACTGAATCAATCATTGGAGACTCTGCGGTGGTGTCCCGAACATAAGCCAAGTACGCCAAACACCCCTTCTCGACATTTGCCGAGCCTTCAAGAAAGAGATAACCCGGCTAGGTGTATCAACTGTGGAACCTTTCCACTCCAACCCTGGCAACCCTTGCATCGCTAAAATAATAGTCTTGGCATGGCAATCTAGAACGATGTGATATGGAGATAACCAATCCATGCCTAGGATGATCTCAAAGTCGATCATTTAAAACTATAGAAGATCTGCTCTAGTCTCGAAACCATAGAATGTAACCCCACAGGATCGGTAGATCCGGTCTACAACCACGGAATTGCCCACAGGAGTGGACACATGAACATGAGTGCCAAAAGGTGCAGGAGGAATAACTAGGAAACGAGCAAACAAAGATGATACATATGAATAAGTGGACCTTAGATCAAACAATACAAAAGCATCTCTACCGCAGATAGAAATAATACATGTGATGACGGCATCTGAGGTCAATTTATCTGGCCTGAATCGAAGAGCATGGAATGTATCTGGAGCGTCGGTTGGCTGGCCTCCGCCTGACTGAGCAGTAGCTGGCTGACCTCTCCTTGTCTGGCCTCCACCTCTAGGATGGCCCCTACCGGTATGCCCTCCACCTCTAGGTGGCGGGGTAGCCGGTGCTGAAACCATAGGCTACTAACCCTGCTGTACTGCCTTGCCCTTAAGTCTGGGGCAGGTCCCCTTGTGACCCGGATCTCCACACTCGTAGCAGCTCCTTGGGCCATAGCCTATTGCCCTGAAGTCTGAGCTTGCTAACTTGAATATCCACCAGAAGTACCCTAAATGGCTAGTGGGTGATAAGAACTCTCTGGTATGGCACTGAAGTAAGCACTGGGAGAACCCTGATGACCAGAATACCCACCGAAAGAACCCTTACTAGGTGGTGGATGGTAAGAACCCTCCGGCATCACACTGAAATAAGGTCTTACTGGAGCACCTCGGGGAGGTGCTAGTGTTGAACACAGGGGCCTGCTAGACTGACCCCTCCCTATGTGCCGCCACCCCTAGCTGGGGCGCTTCTGAACTTTCTTGAAAATCGATCCCTCTTGTCCTGCTAAAACTGCTCTCTACTCCTCTGGTGATAACCCTTAATCCTGTAAGCAATCTCCACTACTAACTGATACTCAATACCCATCTCTACCTCTCGAGCCATGCTAGCTCGAATACTGGGGTGCAACAATATAATAAACCTCTGAACTCTCTCTGCATCTCTGGGAAGTATCATGAGTGCATGGCGAGACAACTCAGAAAATATCGCCTTATAGTCGGTCACAGACATCTGACCCTACTCAAATTGCTCAAACTGATACTGTAGCTCTTCCCTCTCAGAGGGTAGGATATGCCTCTATAATTATAGCTGTGTGAACTATCCCCAAGTGAGGGTAGGAGAACCTGCCGGCCTGCAAAGAGTATAGGACTTCCACAATCTGCGGGCCCTGCCCTCCCGCTAAAAAGTAGTGAAGTCAACTCCATGCAACTCTAATATCCTCATGTTGTGTACTCTGTCCTTGCACCTATCAATACAATCTTGAGCATCCTCATGATGCTCACCCCTGAAGATAGGAGGGTGAAGCCTAGTCCATCTGTCCAATAACTTCTGTAGGTCACCATCCACAGCTGGCCTAGGCTCGAGCACCACTACAGCGACTTGCTAAGCCTCATCTGCGGGTAGAGTGCTCGGAGTTTGATATACTACAACTGTGTGCCTAGGAGACTGATCAGTAGGGGTTTGTGCTCCCCCTCCTGTCTGTGATGTAGCTGGAAATAGACCAGCCTGAGTCATAGTGTTCATGAACCGCAACATACAACCCATGACCTCCTAAAAGCCCAGTGCTATCATAAAATCCGTCGGAGTAGGCTCGGCTACCGGCACCTCGCCCTGCTCCTCAATAATAGAGTCTCCCACAAGATCTGCTGGGGGTACTACTAGTACAGCTCTGGGATGCCCTCGTCCCCTCCCTTAAGCCTGTTCCCTCCCCTGGCCTCTACCTCAGCCTCTAGTAGTGGGGCGAGTAGCCCCTCCCGGGTCTAGAACTTTAGTCGTGCATGTCCTCACAATCTGTGAGAGAGTAAAAGAAGGAAACTTAGTATACTGACCATTGCACGAGAGGAAATGAATAAAGAGTAGTTTCACAAAACCCTATAGCCTCTCAAAGATAAATACAGACGTCACCGTACTTATCCGCAAGACTCTATTAGGTTTGTCCATGACTTGTGAGACCTACGTGAACCTAGTGCTCTGATAACATATTGTCACGACTCATTTTAACAATCGGTCATGATGGCGCCCAACACCATTGCCGGGGAAGCCAATGCGAAATTGTAAATAACTTCTCCTTTTTACCTTTTTTCTAATTAGTTTTAGAAATCTCTTAAACTAAGGTTAAAAACAAGTAATAACCATTAAGGTATCCAACATTAGTTATAGAATTCCCAAAAGAATAATCTACTAAAGTGTGTGCTAAGATATGGTGTCACAAGTTATGGGAAACTAGTAGAATAGACAAAAGTACAATCCTATCCTACTGTCCGAAATGGAATAGACAACAAAAATAAATAAGAGAAACTCCATCAAGCTGCTGCACGGCACAGGAGGGGAGTAGCTCACCGTGGAAGTCTTGGGATAGGCTCAGTGATATGAACCAGATTGATAGCCAGATGTACCTGCCATAGACCCTGTACAATTAAGTATAGAAGCATAGTATGAGTACATATACAAATGTACCCAGTAAATATCCTGTCTAATCTCGAAGAAGTAGAGACGAGAAGTCAACTTGACACTTACTAGGGTCAAATAATATGAGATATAAATTACATTGTGCTAGGATAAAATTAATCAAATAAAAATATGTAGCATGAATTAACAGGTGCTCTCCTAAGTAAAGTCACCACTGGCAATTTCATTTCAGGGCAATTAATAATCTAAATCGTAGAAATTCTGTATAAATCAGGTGCAAATAGTGCCGATGTCGTACGGCCCAATCCAATACCAAGAATGAGCCTGAACCCTCAAATTGGAGCCTAATGATTCAAAACTAGATAAAAGAGGTAGGAACTAGTCAATACAAGCTTACAAGTTCATATTCTAACTATTTATGCAATTTCCCACCCTTAAACACAAATTTCCTTAAATTTGACCTCGGGCCCACATGCCCGGATTCCAAAATTTTTCAAAGGAAGTTCTTTATAACCCAAGAATCAATAATATATGATTTCTATTTCACTTCATAACAAATTTCGTGATCAAATTCAACTCTTGTCAAAACACTAGGTTTTTGCTCTAACCCCATGATTTCACCTTAATACTAGTGTTTAATATACCAAAGACATAAGTATTAAACTAGAAATAGGTAGAACAAATTTACTTCAAAATGCTAGGTGAAGGTATTCTCCCAAAAGCTCTAAAATCGCCCAATGGAGGAGTGAAATATGGCAAAAATGGACTTAGAACCCGTAATAAATGAACTCACTACTTTAGCGATTTTCGTATCTGCGGTCAGGGGACCACATCTGCGGTCGCGCATCTACGAGGAAATCCCCGCATCTTTGGACGTTGGCCAAAGGGCTGGGACCTCTTCTGCGGCCTTGGAGCCGCTTCTGTAGTTCGAGAGCCGCTTCTGCAGTTTGGCCTGGCCTTTCCTGGGGTGCATCTGCGATAGATGGACCGCATCTGTAGTCTCGCACCTGCGGTCCACGAACCACAGGTGCGGTTATGATAGAAGCAGCAGCTTCAGCAGTTCTCAAAATTTTCCACTTTACTCGAGCCTTCCGATTGACGCTCGAGGCTCCCGGGCCCCGCCCGAACATACTTACAAGTTTGAAATCTTGAAACGGACCTACTCGATCCTTTGAAATGCCCGAAGCAATGCTAAATCTAAGAATCTCTTCTTAAAACCAATTTAATCAAACTTATGAACTTCAAGTTCTTAATTTTCCTTTAACGGGCCAAAACGCCCTTAAGCTACTCGGATTGACACCAAATTTTACGGGTAAGTCTTAAATATTATATTGGACCTGTACTGGGCTTCAGAACCAACATATGAGCCCAATACCAATATGATCAATCTTTAATTAGTTTCTTTAAATCCATAGAATTTCAGTTGAACAATTTTGAATAAAAATACATTACTCGGGCTAGGTACCTCAGAATTTGATTCCGGACATATGCCCAGGTTCCATATTTTCTTGCGGACCCTTCGGAACCATCAAAACACGAATCCAGTCCAGTTTGCTCAAAATGTTGACCAAAGTCAAACTTAGCCTTTTAAGAAAATCCTAAGGAGTCAAATGTGTATATTTCAATCCAAACCTTTTCAAATCCCGAACCAACCATCATCATAGGTCGTAAATTAGTTAAAGCAAGCATGAAGATTTTTATTTGGGGAGCAGGGCTTTAAAAAGGCAAACAACCAGTCGGGTCGTTCCAGGTTGATGTTCTAAACATCAATACCACACAAGAGGGGAGGTTATTTGTGTGGTACCCAATTTTCGCTCTAGAAGAACCTGGTTCTTCTAGATGTTCGAGCTACTACTATTTGCAGAATAATAAGTACATAAAGTAAAGAACACATATATTTTTATGTGGAAAACACCTGGATCAAAAGGTGAAAAAACTACGACCTACTACATAGTAGGATTTTCCCAAACTTCCAAAATATTACTGAGCCAAAATAGCATTTATAAAAACTCTTTGTAAACCAAAGGATTGACTCTAATTCCGTTGTAGCACACAGACCCAATTGTTGCGACAACTTTGAGTTAGCTAATAACTTGTACACTCTAAGTACCTAATATAATTACTTTTATGAAAGCTGAAAGGTATAACTTTAATCCACCTACTACGATTGAACTAGAAGAAAAGAAAGACAGAATGGAATTGGTTCTTTTATCTCGTTCAAGTAGCTTCAGGAGTGCACAGTCAACTCTCACATAAATTGCTTACACAATCGCCTTGCTCTTTTGCTCTCAATTTAGTTTAACTTCTGCATTTGTGCAATGCCTGTAAAAGAGAACAATCACTGTCTTTTAATAGGTTAGTAATCAGAGTTTGATTGGGACTCAATTCCTGATCTTCTATTATAGTTGAGTCCTTGAAGATATCAAACTCCAATACTATCTTTATCCGGATTGTGTTATCTTCATACAAGGAGACTTTCTCTCCTTATCCAATATACAACCTTTTCGATGAGATCAGGAGATATTGCTTCTTGATCAGTAGGACTTATCTGCTTCACGTGCATCTCACATGTGTAGGTTGATCATGACTGTGCTTCACAAGATTGACCTGGTCTATGACTGAGTTTATTTGTCATTCTTCAAAACTTCATCTTTTCTTGGGCCAACAAATTCCCCCTTTTTGATGATGACAAACTCTGCGCTTTTTACTGATCAAGGGACCTATAAGAACTCAGCTTAACCATCAACACTAAACTTAGAAAATTCACTTATCATCAAGGACCAGGTTAATTAGATTATAAATATCACTTATTTCAGAATAATGTGTAAAGCATAATATCTCTTCCCCCTTTTGGCATCATCGAAAAGTTGCACACACAATGTGAATACCAGATTTTAATAAGTACTCATGGCCACTGGGGCAACTGCAAGTGCAATCAAGGTGCAATCATCAGTAGTCAAACAAACATATTTAAATTATCAAGGTCAGAAAAATCATTGAATAAGGAGAAAAAACAGTTTTTATTAATAGAGATATGTTGCCATTAACAAGCCACAAAAAGAAAGAAAAACATTCAAACCATGATCAAAAATAGAAAAATCCCTAATCTGGGTTACTGGGGGTACTAGACAAGTTCAGGAGACAAAGGCTAGGAGTCCTAAGGATTAGAGGAACTGGAGGGTTGCGTTTGGAGAAGATTTAGCATGTTATGATGAATTCCATCATTCTTTTCCTTTTCTTTGGCCAGCTCAATTCTGAGACCATCCATCCCTCTCAGTTTTCATTTCAACCATACGAGCCTTGAGCCTAGCAATTTCAGCATCTTAGCTGCACATTCCTGAACGAAAGTCCTAACTTTACTATTGATAGGTATCTTCAGAGATGAACCAGGTTCAATTGGGATGACATAAACTGGATAGTCACATGCAAGAAGAGTTGATGCCAAAGTGTTCCTTGCTCGAGGCCATTTCCCATTTCTTTAGAGGAACATTTACCCTGTCAGGAACTATGGTTAGTATGAATCCATATGGAGTAGCATGAGCCTTGGAACCATTTATGACCCTGTCTAGCAATTTGACTGTGAGGGCAAGCCAATTGATTTTCTTTCCTCTCTCCAGGCATTCCATAAGAACCAGATCCATGTAGTTGGTAGTGTGCATTCTCTTCGGTCTTGGCAATAAGCATTTGTTGACAAACTCAAACACAACCTTTTTCTTAGGCCTCTTCTCACTTTTCCGCACAACCCTGGCTTCATTCACTTCCTCTGAATCATTAAACCTCTTGGTGATTTCAAGGGCAGTAGGGAGGGAGTCCAGGCCTATCTACATTTGCCTAGTATGGTCATCAAACCCTTCAGAAGGTATGTTCAAAATCTCTCCCAGTTTTACTACATCAAAATGCACTTGAACTCCCTTCACCAAGCTACTAACAATTCCATCCTTAACAGTAGCATTTGCCATAAATTCAATCAGCTCATTTCTGGTTAGCCTACCTTCCATATGAAGAACCATGTCCTTCCATCCCTGAGCAGCTGAAGCATCCACCAATCTCATCATCCCTGGTTCCACTAGATCCTTCAACAATCTACCTTTTAAAACCTTTCTTCTGCAAAAAATGGAAAGCTTGTCCTGTTCCTTCGCAGAATTATTTTCTTCTTCTTCTCCACTCCATTCATCATCATCAAAAACTTTTGTTTGTTTAGCTTTCACTGTAGATCTTGTCCTCTTGGTTAGTGTATGTTCAGCAGCCACAAGCATAGAGGAAGACTTCTTAGAGGAAGTCTTGGGCTTTTTAGGCTTGGGTGTAGGAACCTCCACTGTTGTACCCATTTCTTGATGGACTAGTTCCATCTCCTCTTTCTCAATAGCCTTTGAGGCTTCTTCAATCTATCCTTTTCCCTTATCCATTTTATTTTTCTTACTTTCTTCTAGGTCTTTTTGTAGATAAGCTTCACTTTGTTTTACCTTGCTTCTTGTGGCTCTACCCCTAGGCACTGAAGAGGTAGTAGGTACTGGGGATGAAGCTTTTCTTTTCTTGGAAGGATTGGGAAACGTTGGGGCTTTTGTTGTGAGAGCTCTGCATTTCTTTGGGTAATAGCTTGCCCTAACCTTTTTCAGTAGATCAGCCAAGGTTTTTTCAGTAGATGAAACAGGTTCATCTGTTTGTGTGCTCAGATGAACCAACCCCCCAACAGCTTCCCCAGAACCACTTCCTCTGACTTCATGCCACTCTCTTCTAACCTCTCTAGTGCAACTCCACATATAGCAAGAACTGCTCCCTTCCTATTCCCCCCCCCCCTTCACCACATGCACCCTCTCTCTCTTTTTTCTTTTAGAATTCTTTTTACCTCCACTCCTACGTTTCTCAAGCAATTCAACATCCCTAATTGGTCCTACCAGAACAAACCTAGTCTCTAAGTTTTCAATGATAGATGAACTTACCTCAGTAGGGGATTCTTGAGTCTTCTTAGAGTTAGAAGACCTATGTCCTTCCCCCTCAATTGTTGATTGATAGGATTTAGACTCAGAGCTGGAGTTGAAATCTTGAGCTTGGCTTTGCTTCATTTTACTTGCTTTCAACCTTTCGTTTAAAGCCTTTCTTAAAGCCCCAGATGTTACAGTTTTACGAGCAAGCATTTTCTGCCTTTGTAGTCTAGGTTTTGGAGATACAATGGTGGGAGTAGACGAGGATGAATTTGAGGGAGATGGTGGTGGAGGAGTTCCAGGATGTTCTTGTGGATTAGACATGATTGTTAGTTTCTTGAGATAATTTGGGAATTTTGGAGAAGAGGGCGATTGGAAGTGAATTTTTTACGGTTTTGAAATTATGATAAAGGCTGGAGAGGTGGTGTGTATTTAAAGAGAATTAGACATTTAATAAGTAACGGTAGCTTTTTGCAGGGGTCAAATAGGAGTCTAATCAAACTGAAATTCTAGAATTTGAATGATCGATTTGGCTTCCCTACATATTAGGCAAAATTACGGTTTAGAGTTGTAGATGGACAGAACTGGTTCAATGCTAATGGATAGAGTTTTCTAGGAATTTGACTAGTATAGGACTTTTGCTCATGATTGAATTATTAATCTTTCTAATTGTGCAGAGTATAGAAAACATACCTGAGCTTTCATATGAACTCATACTGATGAACCAGGTTCTTTATTTAGAACTCTCTTGAACCTGCCTCAAATGCCATAATAGAGAAAATTTTGTGAGAGATCAGTCAGTCATATAAACACATGTCATAAGAGTATACTAATTAAAGTATGAAGCTGAGTAAGAATTAATCTAGATATTTACACATATTTAGAATTCCTAGCCAATTTTTTTTTAATTTTTTTTCATTGTGGATTCTGAGCTGGACCTATTAGGTGATCTTAATCGTCCCTAATTTCAACCTGTTCCTCTCAAAGTTTTCTCTACTCAGTGCTTTAGTGAAGATGTTAGCATTTGTTTATCAGTAGCACAAAATTCCATGGTGATCAATCCTTTCTCATAGTTATCTATCAAGAAGTGGTGTCTAACACCTATGTGCTTAGTCTTTTTATGATGAACATGGTTCTTTGTCATACTTATAGCACTAAGGTTATCACAGAATATGGGAATACAACCAACTTTAATTCCAAAATATACCAATTGCTGTTTGATCCATACTAATTGAGCACAACAAGATGCAGCAGCTACATATTTAGCTTCAGTAGTAGATAATGCCACTGAATTTTGCTTCTTAGTAGCCCATGACACGAGACATGAACCAAAGATGTGTGCCATACCTGAGGTGCTCTTCCTATCCACTAGGAAACCTATATAATCAGCATCAACATATCCTACTAGATTTAAATTACTAGCATTGGGGTACTAAAGACACAGATCAGTGGTGCCTTTCAAATATCTTAGTATCCTTTTGATAGCAGTCAAGTGAGACTCTTTTGGATTAGCCTGAAAACGAGCACAAAGCCCTACACTTTTTCCCATGCTCTTGGGGCTTGCTTGAGCCCATAGAGAGCCTTGTCTAACTTGTACACACGCTCAGGACATTCCTTGCTCTCAAACCCTAGAGTTTGTTTCACAACCACTTCTTCTTTCAGGTAGCCATTCAGAAAGACACTTTTGACATCTATCCGATGAAGAGTGAATTCCATGTGTGCTGCAAAGGCTCTGAGGAGTCTGCTTGCCTCTAGTCTTGCAACTAGAGCAAACGTCCCATCATAATCTATGCCCTCCTCTTGGATGTAAACTTGGACCACCAGTCTTGCCTTATTTCTTGTAACTGTTCCATCTTCATCAAGTTTGTTTCTAAAGACCCATTTTGTTCCAACAACTGATCTATCCTTAGGGCTTGGAACTAGATGCCAAACTTGAATTCTCTCAAACTGATTGAGTTTATCTTACATTTCATAGACCCAATCTGCATCTTACAAAGCCTTAACAATATTTCTAGGTTCAATAAAAGATAAAAAGGCATCAAAAGCACACAGATTCTTTAATCGTGATCTAGTTTTGACTCCAGATGTTGGATCAGTGATAATGTTCTCAATAGGATGAGAACTTTGATAGTTGTGAGGTTTTACAACCAACTGGTTTATACTAGATGCTTCTCCCATGTTCTGTTGCTGAGAAACAGGGTCATGAATAGGTTCTTTTAGGGGATTTATTTCAATTCCTCTTTGATTAGTTTCCCCTGTCAGGTTGCCCTGAATAGAAGAACATGTTCCATCACTTGTTCCTTCTTTTGGTTCAACTTGGACTTGTGCTGAGGCTTCAGTCAAATCTTTTACCAATCCAATGACTTCATCTTCATTTTCCTGTCTCTCAGAAAGAATGTTAGTTTCATCAAATACTACATGCACACTTTCTTCTACACACAAACTTCTTTTATTGAACACTTTATATGCTTTGCTATGTGAAGAATATCCCAAGAATACTCCCTCATCACTTCTAGGATAAAATTTACCTAGGGAGTCTTTTCTATTATTGTGCACAAAGCACTTGCATCCAAATGCCCTAAGATGGGATATATTTGGTTTTCTCCCTTTAAATAACCCATAGGGAGTATTCTCTACAAGAGGTCTAGTCATGCATATATTGATAATATAACACGAGTGTTTACAGCCTCTAAGCAGAAGCTATGAGGAAGTTTACTAGAAAGAAGCATAGTCCTAGCCTTGTCTTCAAGAGTCCTGTTCTTTCTTTCTACTACTCCATTTTGTTGAGGAGTCCTAGGGGAAAAGAAGTTATGATCTATATCATTTTCATCATAGAATTCAGCAAACTTAGCATTTTCAAATTCAGTTCCATGATCAGACCTAATGGATGCAAGTTAATTTCCTACCCCTTGTACAGGCCTCACAAACTTTGTCTTCCTTGAACTTGATGTTAGGTAGCCCTATCACCAAGTCCTTAGAGACTAATTCATTTAGCTGATTTAGACTGGCATGACCTAGTCTTTTGTGCCACAGGGGAGGATCATTTTCTAGCACACTTAGGCAGGTTAGTTCATTTTTCTGAAAGAGTAGACAAATCTACAATGTAAATATTGTTAACTCTTTTTCCTGCAAAACAATATTGTCAGTGGTAAGGTTAATCACAAAACATTTAGTAGAGGTGAAAGCTACAAGGTTACCTCTATCACACAGTTGTGACACACTGATCATGCTGTATTTCAAGACATATATCACATAGACATTATCAATGGAGTGAGAGTTTATCTTACCTACCTTTCCAACCCCAATAATCTCACCTTTCTTCCCATTTCCAAAGGAGACATTACCTCCCTTTAAGTCATCAAGTGAAAGGAACCGGTTCTTGCTTCTAGTCATATGTTTTGAGCAGCCACTGTCCATGTACTATATTTGGCTACTTCCCTTCACTTGGACCTGCAAAAAGAAATCAGGTGTTAGTCTTAGGAACCCAAACTAGTTTGGGTCCCTTTCTAAAGGAAAAGGGATAAATAAGAAATAAGATTCCTTCTAGCCCACCCAGGCAGCCTATTTTTTTGTTGAACAAAAGCTTTGTTCTTTTGACTAGCCTTTTCTTTTGCATTACATTCATTTTTGTAATGGCAATTGTGCAGATTTTGTTCTCAAGAAGAGCGAGGTACTTGCTTTTAGGATCCCACTTAGGTGCTTCAGTCTCATTACCAAGTCCTCTTTTGTAGCTACTATGATGTTCTTGTAGCCAGGAGAGTGCATCAAAAGCCTTGTTCCATTTGCAAGTTCTGTCTAGTTCATGTTTTACCTTCCCTAGATCTTCTTTTAATACACTTATCTCCTCATCCTTCCTGTACAACTCATTCTTCATTTTTCCTAAGTTTTCTTCTAGGGTGAGATGTGTGTGATCAACTTTCTTCTTTACTGTTCCTAGTTTCATTTTTAAGTTCTCAGACCTAACTTCTAGGATACTAGTGTCAAGTTCAAGAACCTGGTTCTTCAACTCAGTATTTTTACTTTTACTCTCATTAGCCCTAGACTCTAGATTTTTGCACTTGGATTTTATGATCATACATTCCCTAGACAACTTTTCCTTCTCAATGTTAATTATCTTAGACTCATCAATGAAATCTAGCAAAAGCTCAGACAACCTTTCTTTAGACATGAATTTAGTCTTGTCTTTGAGATTAAGAATACTTACCTCTTGTTCATCATCTGATTCTCCGATGGCCATAAATGCTTGTTCATCTCCAGCTTCATTTTCTGAGTCTTCATCTGATGTTTCTCCCCACGTAGCAACCATATCCTTTGTTGATCATTTGTTCTTTTTGGGTTGAACCTGTTCCTTCTTCCTATTCCTTCGTTCAGCCCTTTCCTTCTTCAACTTAATTTCCTATTGAGAACAATTCTTGATCATGTAATTAGTCTTACTACATTTGTAGTAGCCCTCATTGGTCTGTTTCTCAGGAGCCTTAGGTTTATTGAAGGTTGTACCTCTTGAAGAACCCTTTCCTCTCATCAGGTACTTTTTGAAATCTTTAGTGATCATGGCTACTTCAAAATCCTCTAGATCTGCAACTTCAACTACTCTGAGATCCAGACTTCTTTCCTTTTTGGGTGCATCCATTTTCATGGTTTGCCTTCTTAGTTCATAGGCAGTGAGGTTTCCAATCAGTTCATCCAGCTTGAGGGTAGCAATGTTCTTTGATTACTAAATAGCAGTAATTTTGCATTCCCAAGTCATTGGTAAGACTCTTGTCAAGATTTTCTCAACCTTGTCTTCTTCAAGTATAATTTTACCAAGAGATTTAAGTTCATTTGTTAGTGTGGTGAACCTTGCGTACATCTCCTGGATAGATTCTCCTTCCTTCATACTGAAGTTCTCATATTGAGAGTGTAGTAGTGTTCCTCTTGATCTCTTTACTTGAGGAGTTCCTTCATGAGCCACTTGTAAAGTGTCCCATATTTCCTTTGTCGTAGTACAACTTTGAATCCTGTTGTACTCATCTGGACCCAGTCCACACACAAGCCATTTCTTGTCCTTGGCATTCTTCTCCCATTTCTTCAAATCTTCAACATTGCAGTCAGCTCTTGTCTTTAGCGCATCCACTCCTTCCTCATTCTTCTTTGTAGTTGCCAAAGGACCATCAGTGACTATGTCCTAGAGTTCATAGTCCTCTCTTATGATATGATCTCTCATCCTATTATTCCACCAGGAATAGTACTGACCATTAAAAAGTGGAGGCCTAGCAGTGGATTGCCCTTCCCAGTTCCCAGGTGGTGCATTCATGTTGATCTTTTCCTAAGGTGTTAGCCTCTTTAAGGATAACCTGCTCTGATACCAACTGATGTTCTAAACGCCAATACCACACAAGGGGGGGGGGGGGGTGATTTGTGTGGTACCCAATTTTCGCTCTAGAAGAACCTAGTTCTTTTAGGTGTTCGAACTACTACTGTTTGCGGAATAATAAGTACATAAAATAAATAACATAGAGATTTATTCGTGGAAAACACCTAGCTCAAAAGGTGAAAAAACCATGACCTGCTACTCGGTAGGATTTTTCCAAACTTGCACTAATATCACTGAGCAATAATAGCATTTACAAAAACTCTTTGTAAACCTAAGGATTAACTCTAATCCCGTTGTAGCACACAATCTCAACTGTTGCGACAACTTCAAGTTAGCTTATAACTTGAACACTCTAAGTACCTAATACAATTTCTTCTATGAAAGCTGAAAGGTACAACTTTAAACCACCTACTACAATTGAACTAGAAAAAAAGAAAGACACAATGGAATTGGTTCTTCTATCTCATTCAAGTAGCTTCAGGAGTGCACACTCAACTCTCACAGTAATTTACTGCAAAATCGCCTTGCTCTTTTGCTCTCAATTTTGTTTAACTTCTGCGTTTGTGCAATGCCTGTAAAAAAACAATCAGTGTCTTTTGATAGGTTATTAATCAGAGTTTGATTGGGACTCAATTGCTGATCTTCTATCATAGTTAAGTCCTTGAAGATCTCAAACTCCAATACTATCTTTATCCGGATTGTGTTATCTTCATATAAGGAGAGTTTCTTCCCTTATCCAATATGCAACCTTTTCGATCAGATCAGAAGATATTGCTGCTTGATCAGTAGGACTTATCTCCTTCACATGTATCTCACATGTGTAGGTTGATCATGTCTGTGCTTCACAAGATGGACCTGGTCCATGACTAGTTCATTTGTCATTCTTCAAAACTTCACCTGTTCTTGGGCCAACACTGGTGTTGTTTATCTTATGGGTGATGGAGAATGATATTGATAATAAGAAATTTGAGATTTTTGAATTTATCTAGGAGCAAGAGAATGAATCATTGGGTTTAGAAACACCATTAATGAGGGTTTTGAGGCTTTACGCCTATAAGGTGTTTGATAAAAGGACGAAATGGCCAAAACATGAGTATTATTGCTACTATGGAATCCCTTTGAGTAGCAATGATATAGATTAAAGTTGAAAGAGTTGGCGAATGTTGTATTACTCTCAAGAGCAGGAAGTTAGGGTATGTGAGGCTAACTTTATGTTTGGGAATACTAATGATTCTCCTTACACTACATTCCTTTTACAATGTTACTAATTCCCTCAGGAATATAATTAAGCTTGGTTTCTTGAATAATTGCAAAACTTCTATTCTTTATCTTCGTAATTCATTTCTCTAAACATTGTGAGCTTAGTGTGTAATCAATATAGACCTGTGTTTGATGCCCATGAGTCTCATTCTAGATTACTCAGCATGTCATAAACAGTTGAAGCTTCAATTTTCTCTAATCAATTCATGAATACATGTCTCAGTTTACTTCTATTTAGCTTTCCAGTATCATGTAACTCAATATGATTTATCATTTCAGCATTGTGTATTGCAGTATAATTCTCAGTTCCTAATTATAAATTCAAGAATGTTGAATACCTGTATTTGGGCCTGAGGTCGCAGCTTATGCTTTATGTATCTTTGGGCATGAGGCCGCAGTTATGTATATGTATACTTGGGCCCGAGGCCGCAACTTGTGCACATATATATTGGACATGAGGCTGCAGTTTATTTATTCAGATAAACCGGTGGTTCATCATTCAAAATAGAGAATATTCATATCATTAGTTCCTTTGTTCATTTCAGTTATCAGTTATCATTTTAGTTATAATTTCAGCATTTACAATTCTTTCTTTCAGTTGCTTTAAATAATAGTGCAATTCAAATGTACTAACGTCCCTTTCACCTTGGAACTTATCTCACGATGCACGTAGCAATTTACAGGTTGATGATTCAGCGTGCTAGGATTCTTGTGCCAAGTATTTGGTGATCCCCAATTATTTTGGGGCATTATCATTACTTTAGAGTCTTTCAGTATTTACAGAAAGTTAATATTTTCAATACTTCATTAGAGGCTTCATAGAGTAGAGTCAGGTAGACAAAGTCGCAGGCTTTTCATGTCAAGAAATGTTGTTTATAGATATGTTTCAGTCTCATATTAGTATTTCTGCCTTTTGATTTATATCATTCAGACTTTCAGTATATCAACATGTGCTAGTTTATCTTCCACATTTATTATGTTATGATATTATATGTTGATTCAGCCAGCCAGTTGGTTCGCTCGGTTATATGTAGGTAGGCACCAGGTATTGTATTACATTTAGGCCCAGGTTTGGGGCGTGACACAAATTATTTGAAACAAGGCCCTTCCCGAGCACATGGTTCTAATGATATTATCAGCATATTTCATTCAAAATTTTGGTGGACATAAGATTTAGGCATCGGCTTGGTGAGAGTGTAACTGTTAACTAGACAAAACTCTGAGATTCTTATGAGACTAGAAGCATAATTTATGATTAGGTTGAATGGTTGATAATCTAAAGAATCACAAAAATCATAATCATGTAATTCCATAAAGTTGTTTGTCGAATAACTTTTATTTTATAAAGATCTAATAATATCTTCATGATGTACTTTTGTCTCGACTCAGAATTTCCACCCTCGGGATCGCTATTGCAACTCATTTTCTCGCAAAATCGGGTTTCCACATTTTGACAACTGCTTTTGAGAGAGTAGGAAAAAGGAATTGGTTGTTAGAGTCTCCACCTAATGGATTAAGGTGCGTTAGGGCACCTATAGCAAATAACTCAGATTATACCAGTTTGCTTCACCGGAGATCAGGTAAAGGCTCAAATTACCTTGAAGGGAAGGTGTTAGGCATCCCTCGAGGTCCACAACGTAGGTCCCAGCTGAATTTAAATTATGCAAATTAGTCTATATGATCAAGATAACAGACAAGGAATTAGTAAAAGATGAAAAATCAATTGAAAGACAAGGAAGGGGGTCATAAATTTTTTAGCCTAAAGGATCACCCTGTGCAACATAGATAATACTTTGTAACTCCCTCGGGATTGGGTATTACTCATATTATTCAGCGAGAACAGACTATCATCTCCTGCTAACCAATTACTATCTTTAAGTTTTTTACCTGAAGCGTACTAGTCAATTCTAGTCATGTCCTATATGTGCGTTACCTGTCCCATGTCTATGGTCCAGCAGGCTTTGGACCTACTATTTGGGTGGTTCTAGACTAGGCCTAAGGTTCTCAAAATTATAAAATACTAGAAGACAAGTAAGACTATTAGGACTTTTCAAATAAAGGCAGATATGGGCTCACATTAACCTCCGCATGTAAATCAAAATGCACACAACTGAGCAGGCTTTGTTAGTCTCGGAGTCCTACGGGCATGATATCTATGTGATGAACAGGCGAGCAATAGTATGTAGATTCAGTTGCGAGTGTTAGGGCCTACGTGTATTTGCCTACTGATTTTAATTCAGTACAATATATGAGCATTTCAGGCATTAATGAATGGCAGTAAATCACAATCATAAGTCCAGAATTATTAGTAAACCCTATAGGCATGTTGTCTAAGTAATTGACAGTGATAGTCGGATTTCGAATCAGTTAATAGAATCCTATAGGCATGACTTCTACGAGTATGATGATTATTACCCTATAGGCATGATTTCTAGGTTTGAACTGGTTTTAATCTTATAGACATAATTTCTATCTTTAATCCTATATGCATGATTTCTAGCATTGATCTGATTTTTAATCCTATAGGCATGATTTCCAGTATTGATCTAATTTTAATCCTATAGTCATGATTTCCAAAATTGAGCAGTATATGAGCAGGAATTTACATTAAGCCAGAAAACAATTAAACCAAACATTGATTCTATGGGCATCCTTGCTAACACACAAGTACTGGACAAATTGATACACCTAAAGGCAGGATTTCTAACAGATCATAGCGTTAGTTCGATAGGCAGGATTTCTACATGTAAACACAACGTAGAATCTATAGGCAGGATTCTAACACACAACAGCATAATATGTAACTTATAAGCAGAATTAATAGCACAAATAAAGATCCTATAGGCAGGATTTCTACCCGACTTCGCAAATAAATATAACAAATCCTTCCTAATTTACTAAATACCCCAGAATTGTTAGTTTTAAAATTATTACAAACCAGATTAATTAATGGATTATATAATAATGAAATAAGCTATAGAGAGCCTACAATAGGCCTAAATACATCGGGGCAGCCCAAGCCTTCAAACCACAGCAGCTCCAAGTCTTACATTCACAGGTACAGAATAATCACACATAGTATACAGATCTCTAGTGTGTCAAAGTTCCCAAAGGGTTCATGGACCCAGGGAAATGCTCACACTAGAGGACCAAATGATCAAAAATAATTAAAAGGAGGTTAGGAACCAAACCCAGTGTGTTAGAGTTCATAGGAGTCTCACATAGACCTCGAGTAGTGCTCACTCTGAGGAGGTGAAGGATAGAACCTAAAGGATCTAAGTATGGGAGTTTAAAAGTAGCAGCATATAAAAGAGACAATGGTATATAACAAATTCTAAAACACGTTTGATGACAAAGTTTAAAAATACATAACACATGGGCAGAATTGCATCAAGAAGACAAATTGGCAAGACTTACAAGGTTGTTCACGCACAATAACTGATGGGTTAAAGTCTGAAAGGGCTAACTAGTCTAAGTGTACATGATGACATTTTAGGACAACTTTGATCAACCACAGAAACTATTTAGATAATTTATTAAGGCAAACAATCAGATAATCACATGAACCCAAATGGGTGCAACACACATTAGAAGGCAAGTTACCAGGGTACATGACAGAGAAAGGTTTAATAATAATCACGTTTTAAAGGCTCAGGATTGATTAACTAATGAACATGCTAATATTATCCTAAAGATTCTAAGTATAGGGTAATTTCAGAACTAACGAAACAACATACATGAAACAAGTTAGAAGGTATTAAGATAATCACCTAATATGATTCATATTAAACATAACTAATCTCAGAACTAACATTATCGATTATAGGATTAAAGAAATCATAAGAACATAAAAGTGGTAGAATCATGCTCAGAATGGATTTTAAACACAATTCATGGATACATAGGAATGAAATGATAAAAAGGATAGTCACTCACTAGTTAGGAAAGAAAATAAGAAATAACACCATAATAGTCGAGAACGCAGAATTACTTGGCCTTGAATTTCAGCCGGCCAAGACCAAAATCAACTAAGAGAGCAAAGAGAATACATATCCAAAATCTAGGTTTTCAGTGAGAGGATATTGATTTTCAGTCTGTCCTAAAGGGGAAAAGGAGATGGTTTTATATAGAATTAGACTGGGGTACATAAATATAGAAATAATAAATCAACACATTTAAGGAAAAAATTCAACACATTATTAAGGCAAGTCAGAGATAAATATGCATAGACGCGTATAACAGTAATTAAACAAGTCTGGGAATTAAAGATTCTCAGGTAATAATTGAGGAAGGAACAGATAGACATAATCAGTAAGAAAAATGAAATCAGAATCGAAACCCTAATTATAGGGTAAGTGAAATCAGTCAGAATAATCAAATGAAGATAACATGCATATAGACAACTATAAAAAAATATTAAGCAAAAATAAGAATCTTAACAGATCTGAGCCCTAATCTTAGGGACAATAAATTAGGCAAAACTTTTAACGGAAAAACACAAAGAGATAGACATGCAAGAATATTAAGTAGTTTTTAAATAAAAAATAATAACAAATATAAACAGATCTGTAAACGATCTAAACCCTAGCATTTAGGGTAAGTGAGAATAGGGAAAATATCAGAAAGAGGGAAAATGAACACATATAAGAAAAAGGAAATGTTCGAACTAAATTTGGTCCGAAATAGAGAGATTAGATTGCCATATTAGGCAAGCTACTAAACAATATCATAATCCAGTAGCCAGTAGTGAGATAAGATCAATAAGGTAAAAAAATCCGTAATTGATTCCATATCTGGTAGGAATTGAAAGAGATTAGGAGCGACGACGCTAGGGTTCATAAAAGGGATGACAGATAAGAGTATATGCGGGCGGTGAGTTTGGGATTATGATGGATTAGGGTTAGGGAGTTAGGTTTAAGGGGCGTGAGGAATTTGGGCCGTTGATCTTAGAGATCAACGGCCAGGATTTATGGAAGGGTCGGGTTGGGTTGGTTAATGGGTTGCGACCGAGTAGGGGAGTAATGGGTCATTGGTTTGGGTTGGGGTTATTGGGTTAGTGTATTGGGCTAGGTATTTTAGGCATTGGCTGGGGGTTGGTACGAAAATAGGTTTATAAAATAGTTTATTAGTTAAATACCCATTTTTAATTAATAAATAAATTGTAAAAATGATAAATAAAATAGTAAAAATATTATTTGTGCATAAAAATGGTTAAAAATAATTATTTATTACTATAAAAGCATAAAAAGTTATTTTTTGCATAAGTCAATTAATAATAAGTATATAAGGGCTATTATTGCAAAATATAGAATTTTAGCCTAAAGATGCGAATATAATTTAAGGCTTGATATGGATATAAATAATGAATTTAGATGATAAAATCATCATAAAAATTATTTGTGATGCAATTAATGATTATTTATACAATAAATTATGGGAATAAATTGATTAAAAATCTTTAAAAATTATAAAAAATACTTGATGATGCTTATGCACTATTTTGAAAGTATATATGAATATTTAAAATATATGAGGAAAAAATTGAGTATCAACAATCACAGTGGCACCTAACATTTCACTTGCTAGACATGCCAACGTAGAATAATATTAAATATTTTTTAGCAAATAAAATTAAACGAATGTCAATTACTGAAATAGTGCGCAAAAATTATAGCAACTTAATTATCTAAATACATCCCCGAATCTGATGTCACAAGCGTACGAGCGACTAGAATAATACAAATAAAGGTCTGAATGAAAGTAAAGTTGTATGAAATACACAACTAAGAAAAAGTAGGAGGGGACTTCAGAACTATGGACGTTGTGCAGCTATATATCAAGTCTCTTCTGGATAGATGAATTCGAGCAAGTTTGTGTTACACCTCTGGGACCAACTCCAAAATCTGCACAAGAAGTACAAAGTATAGTGTGAGTACAAACAACCCCATGTACTCCGTAAGTGTTGAGCTGACCTCGACGAAGTAGTTACGAGACACATATGTAAACAAACTGTGCAAGTATATACATATACGAAGCAATAATTAACATAGTGATTAACAATTTACAAGTTTGGGAGGGAACATGCGAAGGGGAAGGATATAAAATATTACAGCAGGAGAAATGTCACGTAGCAACCAAATAATTCACCAACAATGAAATCAAGTAGCTGATAATATAAAAAGGCACATCACCGTCATTTGTGCTTTACTCTCATCCTTTACCATACAATGATGTATAAGTATCATGAATTGGCACGGTATCACACTTCGTGCTTTAACTCTCTTTCTTGCTACAGTATGATGAATAAATAATATAAATGTCACAACATCACCCTTCGTGCTTTAATTCTCCTCCTCACTTTATAAATCAATAAATAATAATATGAAAATGGTACGACATCATCCTTTATACTTTTACACTCTTCCTTACCATAAAATTAATGATATGAATTCGGAAGAGTATTTTAAATGCAGGTATTTATACTTATCATCAATTTGATAGTACCGACCTCATCTTCCAAAATATTCAAAATATAATTAAATGAGAAATAATTTCATGAGTAATGATAAAAAAAATTATAACCTAACTCGAACCTAAATATCCTAATTTAAAAGGCAATTATTCACAAAGACAAAGTTTTATCCGCATGCTTTGACTCAACCACAACGCATAAGTACTCGTCACTTCACATATACGTTGTTCCCGCACATTAAATCACGTATCAAATAGGAAAACAAGTCATATTCCCTCAAGTCAAGGTTAACCACGACACTTACCTCACTTCGTAATCAAGTCAAGATCCAGTAAGCCCTTGCCTCGTGCATTAGTGTATGAATGCCTCGAATCTAGTCACAAACAATTCAATATACTCAACACCAATTATAGGAATCAATTCCATATTAAATTGCTAATTTTCTGAATTAAAATTTAAAAAGTCAACTCAAAAGTCAATAGTGGGGCTCATGTCTCGAAACCCGATAAATGTTATGAAATTCGAACACCCATTCAGATGCGAGTTCAACTATACAAAAATTATCGAATTTCGATATCAAATCGCCCTTGAAATCCTCATTTTTTTCATTTTTGAAAGATTTTAAAAATCACATTTTCTTCCAATCAATCCACTAATTAATGATGTAAATAAGTATAGAATCATGAAATATGATCAATTTAGAATAAAGAACACTTCCCTAATTCGAACTAGAGAAAAATTCCTCTGAAATCGCCCAAATCCGAGACTTAAAACTAAAAAATGAACAAAAATACTAAACTCCCGAACTCAAGCATTTTGTCCAGTATTTTTGCTTTTGCGGACAAAAATTCCACATCTGCGAGCTTGCATTCGTGAGAAAAGGCTCGTATTTGCGAAGCCAAGAAGCCAGCCCAATGGCCGCACCTGCAAAACAAAATGTAGCACCTGCGACATCGCAGAAGCGACCAAGTGACCGGGGAAGCGCTTTATCCTTCGTAGAAGTGGTCACGCACATGCACCTCTTTTCTCTGCAGAAGCAAAGCAACATGCTAGTACTGAGGCTGCATAAGTGACGCGATTCAACCAGAAGCGGAGCTGCACCTGCGTTCCAAAACTTTGCTTGTGCAATTGCACCAGGTTCTGCCCAAAACCAGCTTCATTCAACATACTCTAAATGATTTGAATCTCGTCTGAAACTCACTCTGTAATATCGCAAGAGCGACCAAACGACCATAGAAGCGGTCTCTTCCGCAGAAGCACTTCATCCTTGACAAAAGTGGTCGCGGACCTGCGCCTCATTTCTCCACAGAAGCAAAGCAATAAGCTAGTACCCAGGTCACAGAAGCGACACAATTCATGCAGAAGTGGAGCCACACCTGCACTCAAAAATTCCACACGTGCGACTGCACCAGGTTGTGCCCAGAACCAGCTTCATTCAACATGCTCTAAACGATCCGAATCTCGTCCAAAACTCATCCGAGCCACTTAGGACCCCGTTTAATTATACCAACTAGTCCCACAACATAATACAGACTTACTCGATGTCTCAAATCACACCAAACAATATCGAAAATATAATTCGCACATCGATTCGAACTTAACGAATTTATGAAATTTTAAATTCTATAACTTACCCCGAAACACGTTAAACAATCTGGAATGACCTCAAATTTTGCATGTAAGTCCCAAATGACATAACAAAGCTATTCTAACTTTTGAAATCATAATCCGAGCCTGATATCAACAAGGTCAACTTATGGTCAAACTTTGAAATATTAAAGCTTTTAAATTTTTAGTTTTCAACAAATGGTAATAATTCAAGATAGGGACCTCCGAATTCAATTTCGCGCATGCGTCTAAGTCCACCATCGGGACTGTCAAAATACTGATTGTCACACCTCTTTTTTACAGGCTTACACCCCGTGAAGGGTATAATAAAAAAGAGTTTTTCCAATTAAAGGACGGTCGGAACGGGATTAGTTATT
>MU675150.1:4735-21752 GCA_026770625.1 Nicotiana glauca
GGCCAATGAACCTAGGGCTAAGCTTGCCCTTCTTCTTGAATCTCATCACGCCCTCCATAGGCGATACACGGAGCAATACTTGCTCCCCAACCATGAAAGCTACAGCTCGAACCTTGCGATCCGCATAACTCTTTTGTCGCGACTGAGCCGAACGAAGCCTGTCCTGAATGATCTTGACCTTATCCAAGGCCTCCTGGACTAAATCTATACCCAATAACCGAGCCTCTACCGGCTCAAACCATCCGACCGGAGACCGATATCGCCTACCATACAACGCCTCATATGAAGCTATCTGAATGCTAGACTGGTAGCTGTTGTTGTAGGCGAACTCTGCTAAAGGCAAAAACTGGTCCCTTGAGCCTCCAAAATCAATGACACAGGCTCGGAGCATATCCTCCAATATCTGAATAGTCCTCTTGGACTGGCCGTCCGTCTGAGGATGGAATGCTGTGCTCAATTGAACCTGGGTGCCTAACTCCTATTGTACTGCTCTCCAGAAGCGCGAGGTAAACTGCGTACCCCATTCTGAAATTATAGATACCGGCACCCCATGAAGGCGAACAATCTCTCGGATGTAGATCTCAACTAACCTCTCTGATGAATAGTTGGCTGCAACAGGAATAAAATGCGCTGACTTGGTCAGCCTATCAACAATGACCCAAATGGCATCAAACTTCTTCCGAGTCAACGGAAGTCCAGCAATGAAATCCATGGTAATCCTCTCCCACTTCCACTCGGAAAGCTCAATCCTCTGAAACAACCCACCAGTCCTCTAATGCTCATACTTGACATGCTGACAGTTCAAACACCGAGCCACATATGCAACTATATCTTTCTTCATCCTACACCACCAATAATGCTGCCGCAAGTCTTGATACATCTTCGCAGCACCTGGGTGAATAGAATACCGCAAACTATGGCCCTCCGCTAAGATCAACTGTCGAATCCCATCGACATTGGGCACACAAACTCGACCCTGCAACCTCAAAACACCATCATCATCTAAGGTCACCCTCGTGGTACCTCCATGCTGCACCATATCTCTCAGGACATATAAATGGGGATCATCAAACTGCCGATCACAGATACGCTCCAATAATGAAGAACGAGCGACCGTGCAAGCTAACACTCTGCTAGGCTCAGAAATGTCCAAACTTACCAGCCGATTGGCCAAATCCTGAATATCCAAGGCAAGCGGTCTCTGACTGACCGGAACATAAGGAAGACTACCCATGCTGGCGGACTTCCTACTCAATGCATCGGCCACCACATTGGCTCTCCCCGGGTGGTAAAAAATAGTAACATCATAGTCTTTCAACAACTCCAACCACCTCCTCTGCCTCAGATTCAACTCCCTTTTCTTGAACAAGTATTGCAGACTCTTATGATCAATGTACACCTCACACGTCACACCATATAAGTAATGCCTCCAAATCTTCAAAGCATGAACAATGGTTGCCAACTCTAGATCATGGACCGGATAATTCTTCTCATGGATCTTCAATTGCCTCGAAGCATAAGCAATGACTCTGCCATCCTGCATCAATACCGCACCAAGCCCAATACGGGAAGCATCACAATAAACTATATGAGGCCCTGAACCTGTGGGCAAAACCAATATCGATGTCGTAGTCAGAGCTGTCTTTAGCTTCTGAAAGCTCTCCTCACACTCGTCTGACCACCTGAACTGGGCACCATTCTGGGTCAATCTGGTCATCGGGGCTGCTATAGATGAAAACGCCTCCACGAACCGATGGTAATAACCTGTTAACCCTAAGAAACTCCAAATCTCAGTCGCTGAAGCTGGTTGAGGCCAATTCTTGACTGCCTCAATCTTCTTCGGGTCTACCTGAATACCCTCTGCCGTTACGACATGACCCAGAAATGCAACTGAACTCAACCAGAACTCGCACTTCGAGAACTTAGCATACAACTGACTATCCTTCAGAGTCTGAAGAACCACTCTGAGGTGCTGCTCGTGCTCCTCCTGACTACGGGAGTACACCAGAATATCATCAATAAAGACTATCACGAACAAGTCTAGATAAGGCCTGAATACTCAGTTCATCAACTCCATAAATACTGCTAGGGCATTGGTCAACCCGAATGACATGACCAAAAACTCATAATCCCCATACCGAGTGCAAAATGCTGTCTTAGGGACATCGGATGCCCTAATCCTCAGCTGATGGTAGCCGGATCTCAAGTCTATCTTTGAAAACACCTTTGCACCCTAAAGCTGGTCAAACAAATCATCAATCCTCGACATTGGATACTTGTTCTTAATCGTCACCTTGTTCAATTGTTGGTAATCAATGCTTATCCTCATCGATCCATCCTTTTTTTCACAAATAACACCGGTGCACCCCAAAGAGAAACACTAGGCCTGATAAAACCCTTCTCTAGCAAATCCTGCAACTGGTCCTTTAACTCCTTCAACACTGGCGGGGCCATGCGATACGGCGGAATAGAAATGGGTTGCGTGCATCGGGCCAGATCAATACAAAAATCAATATCCATGTCGGGCGGCATACCCGGCGGGTCTGAAGGAAAAACCTCTGGGAACTCCCGAACAATAGGAACAGAGCCAATAGAAGGAACCTCTGTGCTGGAGTCACGAATATATGCCAAATAAGCTAAACACCCTTTCTTGACCATGCGTCGAGCCTTAACATATGAAATAACACTGCATGTGGCATGTTCTGGGGTCCCTCTCCACTCCAATCGGGGCAAATCTGGCAAAGCCAAGGTCACGGTCTTGGCGTGATAATCCAAGATAGCATGATACGGGGACAACCAATCCATCCCTAATATAACATCAAAATCCACCATGTCTAAAAGCAGTAAATCAACATGGGTCTCAAGACCCTCAACACTACCACACAGGAACGATGAACTCGGTCGACCACTATAGAATCACCCACTAGTGTAGATACATAAACAGGGATGCCCAAAGCATCACTAGGTATAGCCAAGTAGGGTGCAAAATAAGATGAAACATATAAATACGTAGACCCATGGCCAAATAGCATTGAAGCATCCCTATCAAAGACCAGAATAGTACCTGTAATGACAACATCTGAAGACTCAGCCTCTGGCCTGGCTGGCAAAGCATAACACTGGGGCTGGGCCCCACCTCCCTAAACTATATCTCTGGGACGAACGGCTACTGGCTAACCCCTACCTCTGTCGGTCCGAGCTCTACCTCTACGGTCTTTACCTCCACCTCTATGATCCCTACCCCCACCTCTAGCTGGCTCGGCGGCCTGTGGATCACCTGACGCCTGAATCATAGGACGAGGACCTTGCTGCTGAGAGCTGTCAGAAGCTCGATTGCAATACCTGGAAATATGTCTCGTGTCGCCACAAGTGTAACAAGCCCTCGGTTGCTGAGAATAACGGAGTGGTGGCGCACTGATAGGTGCTGATGGTGAACTAAAAAGCTGCTGGTCGGAGTACTATGACTGAGAGCCACAGCCACCGGAAGTACCATGAGAAACCTGAAGAGATGACTAAAAGGGCCTCGGCGAATGACCTCTACCATAGGAATCCTACCTCCAGATGAGGTACCACTAAATCTACCAGAATGATGAGGCCTCTTATCCGACACCTGTCGACCTCCCCGTGCGAGGGCTATCTCAACTCGGCGGGCCGCATTGGCTGCCTCCTAAAAGGAAATATCACTGCCAGCTCCCATAGCCATCTGAAGACGGATCGGCTGAATCAACCCATTAATAAATCTCTGAACCCTCTCTCGCTCTGTGGGGAGTATCACAATAGCATAGCGTGCCAAGTCAACAAATCGAGTCTCATACTGTGTAACTGTCATGGAGCCCTGCTGGAGGTGCTCAAACTGCTTGTGAAGTGCCTCCCGCTGAGTGACTGGGAGAAACTTCTTCAAAAACAACTCCGCGAACTGATCCCATGTCAAAGTTGGAGACCCTACTGGTCTAGATAGGCAAAAATCCCTCCACCAAGTCTTGGCGGATCCTGCAAGTCGGAAAATGGCAAAATCGACCCCATTGGTCTCCACTATCCCCATGGTCCTAAGGATCTCATGACAGCTGGATAGGAAATCCTGTGGATCCTCTAATGAAGCACCGCTGAATGTGGAGGTGAAGAGTTTGGAGAACCGATCAAGTCTCCACAAAGCATCCGAAGACATAGTCGCTCCATCGCCGGCTTGAGCTGTAGTACCTGGCAAAGCTGCCACAGCTGGCTGAACTACTAGGACATGAGCCTGGGGAGCTACCTGCTCCGGAGTACGTGTAGCAGGAGTCTGAACTCCTCCCCGAGCCTGAGATGTGGCTGGTGCTATGGGAAGCAAACCCGCTCTAGAGACGCTCTCCATAAAGCTAACCAGTCGGACAAAAGCGTCCTGGAGTACTGGAGTGGCTATGAAACCCTCTGGGACCTGAGCTGGGCCCACTGGAGCTGCTGGTGCTGGAACCTCCTCATCGTAGTCAACATAAGGCTCCACCTCTGGGGCTGCTGCTTGAGGCTGAGCTCTGCCCTGGCCTCGGCCTCTGGCACGGCCTCGGCCTCGCCCTCTGCCCCTAATAGGAGCTATTGCTTGGGGCTCGGGATGCTGCACGGTAGAAGAGGAAGCATGTGTTCTCGCCATCTGCGAAAGAAAATAGTAGAAAGTCAATCAGTATTTGAGAAACAGAATCACACGACAAGAAAGAACAAAAGTTAAACTTTTCCAAACTCCGTAGCCTCTAAGGGATAAATACAGATGTCTCTGTACCGATCCCTCAGACTTTACCAAGTTTGTCCATGAGTCACGACCCGGATTTCCCACTATTGGGAGTCATGATGGCGCCTACTAATGGAGCTAGGCCAGCCAAATAGTAAATATTCTCTGATAATTTCTTAACAATATAAACATACGAAAATAATTAAACAAAGCAGAAGACTTTAAGCTTATAAAACTGAAATCAAAATGCGGAAGTTGAAGACGAATCTCTACCCAAAATCTGGTGTCACTAGCTCACGGAATGCTATAGAGTACTAAAAACAAGCCTGAAATGATATTACATATTGTTTGTCTTGAAACAAAGAAAACAAACTAAAACATACAAGGGACTTCGGATTGCGAACGCCAGCTAGGCTACCTCGTGAGTCCCTGGACTGAAGACAACTCTCGAGCAATCCAACTGCTGCTATCCAAAAGCTGCTCCTGGATCTGTGCAAAAAGATGGACAGAGTGTAGCATCAGCACAACCGACCCCATGTGCTGGTAAGTGCCTGGCCTAACCCCGGCGAAGTAGTGACGAGGCTAGATAGGACCTACCAAAAAAACCTGTGCAGATATATATATATATATATATATATATATATATATATATATATACACACACAAAGGCAACGGAAATAACAACAGAAAACATCAAATAAAACTGGGAAGGGGCATGCTCGGGGGGATACAGTGAAAACGGGTCGACGGATATAACTACGAAACTACATCGATACCATGACTCATATAAGTGGTCGGCGCGGCACACGATCCCATAGTATATATTCATAAGTGGACGGCATGCCACACGATCCCATTTTCATAATTCATAAGTGGACGGCGTGCCACACGATCCCTTTTCATACTTCATAAGTGGACGGCGTGCCACACAATCCCATTTCATAATTCATAAGTGGACGGCGTGCCACACGATCCCCTTTCATAATCCATAAGTGGACGGCGTGCCACACAATATCATTTCATAATTCATAATACATATATTCTTTCTAGAGGAGGCCTCATTAGGGGAATTCAACAACATAACGATTTAACCCGGCAAGGGTACAACTAACAACCAAATATCCCAGAAAGGGAGGGTACATATAATGCTTAAATCCCGGCAAGGGATCAACAACAATAATAGACTATGTATCTCGGCAAGGGAATAATCACAACACTTCTTCTTTTGATCATTTCTTTCTCAATTATCAATTTCCAGTTCGAGCCAACGCTCCAACAATATGCCAATCACAATTATTCCTCAACCATTCACATTACGTGAAACTTATCAATTAAACCAGGAAGATGTATCACAAAATCTGAGTCAAACACAATTAAGACTCACAGTCATGCTAGACTCCGGTGCATAGATAACCGTCACCATGCCTATACACCGTACTCCACATTTAGCGGTTAGCAAATAATATCCTAGTCCTATTCCCTCAAGCCAAAGTTAGAACAAACACTTACCTCGGTCCAAAGAATAGCAATCAACTCTCCAATACCACCTTTCCTCTACAATCCGACTCCAAAACAATGGTATCTAGGCATACTTAATTCAATAGTATCAATTAGGGCTCAACAACAAAATCCCATAGCCTAGAAATGAGTTTTCTAGCATTCTTCCAAAAATACCAAAATTCGACACCGGGCCCACATGGTCCAATCACGAGGCTCGGACCAAAACCTAGTCACCCATAAACCCACGAGTTCAAATATATAATTTATTTTAAGAATCGACCCCAAATTGAGGTTGAATCACCCAAAATTCTCAAAACCCTAACTCTACCCAAAACCTTTAATTTCTACTTTGATTTCATGGTTTTAACCTTAGGAATTCACCAATTAATGAAGAAAAGTGAAGGAATTAGGTGGGGAATTACTTACCCAAGAGATCTTGAAAGAGCGGAGCTTCAATGGAGTCCTAAGGCTCGATGGAGAAGGGTGCTCGTGAGAAGAAGTGAAGAAATCCCATAATGAAATGTTCTGTTTTTAAAAAAATCAATGGAGCACTTTGCTCAATGCGTTCGCAACACAGTGTCGCCTTCGCGAAGGGGGGACAGGTCAAGGCATCGCGTTCGCGTGGTGCTAATCGCGAACGTGTAGAAGAAGGGGCTGGGGGCTGGGACTTGCTTGTATGCGAACGCGAGAGAGGACTTGAGAACGCGTTGAAGGGGAAGTCTGGGCATCACGAACGCGTGGACATGTCCGCGAACGTGAAGAAGGAAGGCAACTAAAGCTATGCGAACACGTGGCCTGGACACGAACGCGAAGAAGAAGTTTGCTGTGCAAAAATTGCAGAAAATCTCCCAACTTTTCTAAGTTCAAAACACCCCGAGCCACCTCCAAAACTCACCCGAGCCCTCGTGGCTCCAAACCAAACACACACACACTAAATATACAACATCCTACGAAGTTACTCGAGTGATCAAATCGCTAAAATAACATCAAAATCAATGAATCAAGCCTCAAATCATCATTTTTCATCCTAATTTCATAAACTTCCAACTTTAGATATTTAGGTCTGAAACATGTCAAACGACGTCCGATTTCGACCAAACTTCACAAAAAGCACTTAACGCATATTTAAGACATGTACCGGGCATCATAACCAAAATATGAGCCCGATACCCTCACTTTTTGATTAAATTTCATTTTCATTTTCCTTAAACATTTTCAGAAAACAATTTCATGGAAAAATTCATTCCTCGGGCTTGGGACCTCGGAATTCGATTCTGGGCATACGCCCGAGTCTCATATTTTTCTACGGACCCTCCAGGACCGTTAAATCATGGGTCCGGGTCCGTTTACCAAAAATATTGACCGAAGTCAACTTTAACCATATTAATATTAAAATTCATCATTTTTCACATAGAATTCATATTTAAGCCTTCGGGCTACACGCCTGGACTGCGCATGCAAATCGAGGCAAATAAAAGTGAAGTTTTCAAGGCCTCGGAAGCACGGAATGAATGAGGAAACATGTGATGATCCTTTGGGTCATCACAACCCTTTTGATAGATTACTTGAGGGACGGTTTTATTAAAATCTACACCTTTGATTTTTCTATCTAGTTCCTCAATTAATTCTTTGTCACTTTTATTGCTATAACTTTCCTCTGGGGGTTTTGAAGAAGAAGAAGGTCTACTGAAGGACATCCTTCTACTAGAGGAGGCGTCTCTCATTGAGCTAGACTTTAAAAATTTTAAGTTTGTTGCTCCTGATGGATATTGAATGACTTGTTCGATGAATGAACTCTCTGGTTTATATCGTGGTTGAGTTATTGCTTCAAAGCGCCACTCATCCTTATATAATATGTCATTCCATAGAATCATTCTAGGGACGAAGGTATTACTATGTTCTTGGTTTGCTTCCATGAGCATAGTTACTCCTTTATTACTTTCAATTTTAGATTTAGGGGCTAAAGATGTTTTCATTAGTCTGTAATAAACTCTATATATTACAGCTATTTTTTTTGTATTAACTTTGTTATTCATATTTTTTGTTTTAATATTAAGAGTTAAAGTATCCAAAACATTCTGGTCATTTATGTCAACCGAATAGTTAGGATAACAATTAAAGTAACTGGGCCTTGGGCTAAGTTACTTTGTAAAACTCCTAATAATGAATCATCAAAGTTTAAAAGTCTATCATCTCTTAGTAAGAGACAAAGAGGTGTGTCTAAACCTAATCTGTAAAGAGGTTTGACAGTTATTTGTACTAGTCCAACATGTAGAAAGTTATATTTCTTTCTATATTGATGAATGTCGTGTTCAGCTAATAACTTGATCGCTTCAATCGAGTTATTAATAGAATTGTTGATTCGCAAGTTTTGATATTATAATTTTTTATAAAATCAAACTTACCAATGTGATATATGGTGTTGAAGGATTCTTTTGGAATACTCCAATTTCGTAAATCACTCTCTGTTTTGGCAATATTTGATACTGCCGAAATATTAATGCTATTTAGAATTTTACCTTTTTCAGAATTAATCATATTAATACTGAGAGGTGTATCTGTTTATCCAGATTTTTATTGCTTTTAAATTGTGAAGAACCGTTTGTCTTTGGCTTAGATATGTATCTAGCCTATCTTCACAAAATTCTATATCTTGTTCTATTTCAAGCAGAGGTTTTATCCTTAGATTATTTCTTGCAATTAGAGTTTTAAGGATTCTAATATTATTAGTAATATAAAAAAAATTATAATATGGAGACGTTCTAATGTTCTCCATTTTTGTTCATTACAATATCTTATGTAACGAATATTTTTATGTTTCATTTAAATATTTGTTTGTATGAAACTTTATTGAAAAGTTTATCAAGTCTTAAGAGGTATATTATCTTTAAGGCACAAGTCTATTCTATTTATCTGAATCATTACTATATATCTTATCTTACTGTTTATGACTCTATAATTGTTACTATTCATCTTCTTCTTTACTAAATGATTTCGAGTTTTAAGTTATCTTGGGGGTTGGTAGTTAAACATGTTCACTATGTCTTGTTGTGTCCTATCTAAAAGCGGCTCACCCTGGCCTGTACCGACGATGGCAACTGACGGTAGCTTAATAAGGTTTAACTAGCTCTCACTCAGAGACCCTCACACTAAGAACTCAGAAACATAATGTTATGAAGATGATAAATAGTAAATTTATAAAGAGATAAACAGCACGATTTTAGAAGTGACGAGAGAGGCCTGCCGGATGATAGATGAACTAATAAGTGCTTGATTTTCATTGTGACAGGATGTGTAGCCCCGAGTTATGGGCGCGTGAAGAATCTTTTCATGTCTCCGAGTTGGGAGTGAAGTAAATTTCATGTTGCCGTATAAGTTCAGACTCAGGAAGACTGAGTGACTGTGTAATGTGTATGACGGTGAAAGGTATACAAAAATGTTATATTGAGGCGAAACATGTGGGTTATCTCCTGCAGAGTGTTCTAAAGTGGTGTGATCCTTATGTGTATGTTAGGAGATCTCATTTACAAGTGAAGAAAATGTGCTGAAATCTAAATTGGATCACCTAGAGAGTGGGCTTAATTGTTGTGTGAGTGAATGCGAGATTTGCAGAAGAGTTAAAAATTCTAGATGATTTGCGTTTCCCCAAGCTTATGAAAGATTGAGTTTAATCTCACTATGGTATTAAGGCAGCAATGGAGTATATGCATTATGAGTTATTGGGCATTTTGATCTATGGCTTTGAGCCAAGTTGGGGAGGTTGCTAATGATTAGCTAATTGCACGGTTATGTGCTATATTGGTTCCGATTTAAGACATGCTGGTGAATCAGTTTTGGTTGCGGAAATTGAGCCGAGGATGGCTCGAGTGAAGGAAAGTTTTGACAAAGGTTATATGGTGCTTCATAGATATGTGAGAATCACAGGATGTCTTAAGTTGTTGTTGGTGAAGAATGCTCGATGCATGAAGCGGGAAGATTTTTGTTTGTATTGGGATGAGGTCATATCCTGCAGTGTTAGAGTTCTAATGAGGCACGGGTGGTTCTGTTCATTTGATCATGCTAAATTACAGTTTGAATAAGAAGGAATGACTTTTGAGAATGGCTCCAATGTGTACAAGATTCTACAGGGAACAATCGGGTATTTTAAAGTTGTATGTGTGGTTAGAGACTTAGTTTTCATTAGGGGAGGTCAAGACTTATGGTATTTATATGTTCATTATGGGATTCTATATATCAATATCAGGAAAGTAAAGGTAACGGATTTAGATTCACGAGAAGTTCTTCAGAGTAAAGTATTTTGGAAGATGGCGTGTCTGTGAATATTTAAGAGGGTATACAGCGGCTTATGGGTCTTAGTCAGTGTGGTTCTATGTTGGGGTCTTGTGTGGTAAGCCTGAGTTGAGGAAATTGTGGTGCTACAACAAGAGGGAATATCAAGTTAAAAATGAATCAGAAGGGAAATTAGGTAGATGGAATAGCTTGCTAGTAGACCGAATGCGTATGGTAAGGATATGACTAACTCCTTGTGCATGTTCAAGGTAATGAGCTCTTACAAGTATTTTGCAGCAATGCTCTTCGGTTTTGATGGCTTGCTTAGCTTGGTCGAGTTAGAAGGATTCAGTCCTGGCAGGTCTGATTTGTGCAAAGGGAATTTGGAGAGTTCTTGATGGTTTTTACCGCGGTTTGGAGATGTATATTTTCTTTGGGCATGCAAAGCATGGGATGTGTAGTGACTTTTCTTCTAGATGGGACCGATGGAAAGTTCTTGATTAGTTGAGTATGTAGATTTCTGTGGCTTGGAAGGGAGATGAAGGATCGAGATTTTCATGTGTAGAGTTACAGTTCAGTTCTGAAAGGAAGTTCATAAAACTCTTAGGCAACGGGTAGCCTCAGATGATCAAGGATATGGTACTGCTAATTGGAAGTGATTCGATGAGAGTATATGTATCAAAAATAGGGTAATGTGATTAAACTAATGATACTTCGATAGTATTGCGACACTCTCTAGTTGGAGTGACTGGTGGCATTCGGGTTTGCTTGGTGGCACAAGGAAATTTCAAAGTATCTATCATGGAATAATTGGGTATTAAAGGTGTGCATGTATTCGGACAGAGAAATTGGGATCGGATATGATGATTCATGTGCGGTGTGGATGTGGAGACGAAATTTCACATATACAGGATATGATATGGTTGTAGATCGTGTGTGTCGGCACTGTTTAGAAACTATCAGGGATTTAGAGGCCCGAGTAGATCTTTCTTTGCTTGGTAAGTTAGATTTTGGATATGATATTGGGGTGTAGACTGGTTGTCTCAGTGTTGGATTATTCTGAACTATTGCACTATGGGCTATGCCAGATACGCCACGGGTTGAGTGGCGAGATGCGTCGGATTATGTTCTAGCATAGTGGTTTATATTTCAAGACCAGCGGACAGCTGGGAGGGGTTGTTTTTCTTAATTGGGCCTTCGTGATGGATGTCAGTGCAGATGTTTCTACCATTGATTCAGTTCCGGTGTTGAAGCACATTTCGGATGCGTTTCTTGTGGCCGGGCATGTTGCCGGGCGAGGTTGGAATTTTGGTATTGATTTGGTGCCAGGTGTCGTATCGTATGGCTCTGGTAGGATCTGTGGCTTCCTTGATGATGAGTTGGTTGGCAGGTCAATATGGATGCGTTTTCAAGCTTGAGTCGGCTCGGTTAGCCCCGAATTCTATTGTTGAGGGATAGGTCGATTCAATCATTATTGAGTTTGTTAGTGATCTGGGGAGATCTAAGAGTTGCTTTTCTGTATTGTGAGACGTTATGATTTATTGGTCATGGGCACATGTGGTGCGGTTCTATTGGGAATTCATAGTGGAAGTCAAATGGGAAAAGTAATTGGGTGCTGCTCAGTGAATGGAGCATCGGTTATTACCTATCCGGTTGCGTGGTATATGTTAATTGTCTCACCGTGGGTGTAATGATTTGCTTTGGTTCCAGACATCAATTGAGCATGGTTGTCGATTTCGATCATAGTGACTTGAGGTGTTTCATGTGGAGCAGTGTTTTGATAGGATCGCGCGTTGCGGCAAAGCTGTGTTTTGTGTGTTCTATTTCAATGGTGTGAGATGGGTTCTTAGCCGTGTGACGTGATGATATTGGTGAGCTTGGGGTATGGCTCTTTCGTTTGAGTTAGTTTCATGATGTGAGTATGTTCGGATTGTTGCTTATTGGTGCACGGACTACGCAAGTTGTAACATTAGCCTATCTTGGTGTGTCATGTCACCAGAGTAATTGTGTTGGAGTAGATGAGATCATTGGGGGCCTATAATGAATGCAAACGGATTCGATTTCAGCATGTTTGATGGGTAAATATCGAGGTTCGGTTCACAAATTTGCTATGGTCCTTGCCAAAGGAGAAGTGACCTTATGGATGACTAATCTGAGAGATGGTTATGGTTTATTGTGTGATTCATTATCATTGCCAGTATATGGGAGCATTGGAACGAGACTTCAGTTGATAAGGGGTTTCTACAGGTATTCGGGTGTTGTGTGCAGCTGCTACGAATGGAAGTTATCACTACATGTGTTTGAGTTACGTGGTACATCGGATAACTGCACTTGAGGTTGCAGGCATGGGTTACTACAGCTAGTTCAGGTCTATTCAAAGTGTAGGTGTGAGGTTTTGATCGTATTGATGGTTTCAGAAGTGAAAATGTGGTTCTATGGTTTATGGGCAAGATTGGATTGTGTAATTTTAGTTAAAAGGTGTTGTCGGACCTATATGAGATAGGGTGAACGTGGGATCACCCCCGGGTATATGCGTGGTAAAGTTATTCAGCTATTGGTTGGCTTCTAGAACAACTCTGGGTACGCTCGAGGACGAGCGTTTGTTTAAGTTGGGGAGGATGTGATGACCCGACCCATCGTCTCATGAGTTACCACCCCGTTTACCCCATATTATATTTCCTTATGCTTCATTATAAGAGTCTTGTGTGAACGAGTTGATTTGGATTGATTTTAGAAGGAAATGAGACACTTAGTCTCTTTAAGAAAGGCTTATTTTGGAAAAGTCAACTGGATGTTGAATTATGTGTTAGAGGGCATGGTTATGGATTCCGATGATTCAGTTAGCTTCGGGGGATGATTTGTGTCTTAGGGGTGCGATCGGAAGTGATTTTGGAAGTTCGGTGTAGAATTAGACTTGAATTGGCGAAGTTAGTATTTTGGAGAATTCCGGTTGGTAGGTGAGATTTTGATTCGAGGGTCGGAATGGAATTCCGAGAGTTGTCGTAGCTTCGTTAAGCGATTTGGGATGTGTGTGTAAAATTTCAGGTTATTCGGAGGTATTTTGGTTGGGTTTTTGGTCGAATGCATGTTTCGGGAGTTTTAGAAGAACTTAGGCTTGAATTCGATGTAGTTTGATGGTTTTGGTGTTGTTTGAGGTGTTTTCATAATTGGAAAACATTTGAATAACGTTTTAGGAAGTATTGGTATTTTTGGTTGACGTCCCAGGGGCCTCGGGGTGATTTCGGATGGCTGTCGGGATGAGTTTTGGACTTGTGCAAATTGCAGGCCTGCTGCTTCTGGTATTTCCGCTTCTGCGGAATTGGAATCACAGAAGCGGTATCGCATATGTGGCGTGGAAGTCGCAGAAGCGGGAAAAGGGCAAGGCTAGGCTGGATCGCAGATGCGGAGTGGGGACCACATCTGCGAAGTCGCAGATGCGACTTTTAGACCGCAAATGCGGCCTGGGTGTTAAGTGAAATTCCGCAGAAGCGGATGGAGGAACCACAGAAGCGGTGCCGCATAGGCGGAACTTGGACCGCAGAAGCAGAAAGGTCAGGGCAGACCTATTTGATATTTCATTTCGCATCGTTGGGTTATTTCACCATTTTTGCTTTTGACCTTGGAACATTTTGGGTGACTTTGAAGAGGGAAATGAAGGGGCTTCGTTGAGGTAAGAATTTTTGTCCTAAAACATAATCCTACGGTATTATTACATGAATTAAAGCTGAAAATCTAAGAAATCATGGACTAAAAATGGAGGTTAGGGCTTGAACTTAAGAGAGGTAAGATTAGAGACTTGAGGGGCCAATTGAACTCCGATTCTTGTGACTTTGATATGTATGAACTCGTGGCGATATAAGGAATCTGTTAATGTAAAAAGTTCTGAGTTTCGAGAAGTGGGCCCGGGGCTCAAGTTTTGCAAATTTTGGGATTTTTGATGTTTTTCGATTCTTTTCGATTGGGTTATATTCCCTTAGCCTATTGTGACGTATTCGTTGTGGTGTTGGTCAGATTCGACGCGCGTGGAGGCCAATTTGCGGGGCAAAGGCTGCGCGAGCTAGAGATTTCACCGGTTCGAGGTGAGTTATGATTGTAAATGACATCCTGAGGGTTTGAAACCCCGAATTTGCACATCATAGTGCTATATTGAGGTAACTTGCACGCCGGATAGCGAGTGTGGGGTAGAGCACCGTTGGAAATTGTGACTTGGTCCGTCCCGATTGATGAATTTACTGCGTATTTGATTGAAATTACTTGTTATTATTATAATTTAGGCTGATTGCCATATTTGGGCTTCGTGCCAGCTATTTGAACCCTTCGGGGATTGTTGTTGATAAGTCCTCACTGTTTTGATTATATAATTGAACTCAGTCATGTATTTTCCACTGTTTTAGAACTCATCCAAGTTTATTATGCCTTAAACACTCGAAATGATATTTCAAAAAATATTTTGAGCTGAGCATCATGCTTTATTGTTGCCCGAGTGGCTTATGTGATTTTTGTTGACTGAGTAAGGCCAAGGGCCTGTATGGTGAGGATACTTATGGATCGGGCTGCACACCGCAGCACTGTGACACTGATATTGATATGAAGCCGAGGGTCTAGATTGATGCCACGAGATGGCTTGCTATTGCGCTTGGGCCGTAAGGGTCCCCTCCCGGAGTCTGCACACCCCCAGTGAGCGCCATCGATGATAAATAGATCAGGCTGCACGCCGCAGCGATATGTGGATCGGGTTGTACGTCGCAGCGGTACTAGTATTATTTTTTGTGTTTACTTTATTTCATTTGTTTGCCATTACCTGTTTTTTGTGCTACTTCATGTGATATCTACCGGATTGCCTGACATTATCTGTTAATCAAGTGTGGTGCCCGAGAGGTGGACTTCTGTGCTTATCTGCACTATTTGTTTTGCATTCATTTGCATAACTGTTTGAAAAAGTCATTTTCAAAAGAGGTTTTAAACAGAGCTAAGATATTTTTAAAAGTTTTACAGCTTCACCCCTTTCTCTCAAAGGTTCTTTTTTACTGCCCCTATATAGCATGATGGTTTGCTTTACGTGATTTCTTATTGCTCAGTTGTTATTTACCCTTATTACTCACTGAATTGTAGTACTCACTTTACTCCTTGCACCTCGCGTGCAGATGCAGGTATTTATTCACCCGGTAGTGGATTTTGGTTGATTAGAGGCAGAGCTATAGGAGTAGCGAGGTGACTGCCTGCGTTCGTAGAACCATTTTTCTCTCTTTTGGTTCATTATTCCGGCTTTGTATATTTTAGGTCCTGTAGTTGTAATTATACTCTGATAGATGCTCGTGACTTGTGACACCCCGGTTTGGGCTGTGTTTGGGTGTTATTCTGCACTTATTAAAGAGATCTTTTGATAGAATGTGGTTATTTAATTATATTAAAGCTGATTATTAATGTTAACTATTCTAAAAAGATAAGTTGGGTTAGTTGGCTGGTCTCGTCTTCACGAGAGGCATCATCCCGACCAGTGCGGGGTTTGGGTCGTGACACAAATAGAACAAATAAGAGGGAAACAAATGATCTTTACAAGTTAACAAGCAAGGATATGAATGACTGGCATGGTGGAAGGCTTATACTAAAGTGCAAAATATTAGATACGACATGAGTATAATTATAAAAGCGAGAAGAAGGCATGGTTTTTGCAAGTTAAGCAAGTAGAAGGTATGAGCAACACAACGAAAATTGAGATAGAGATCAATGACAGAACAATAGCAACAAGTCACATCAAGTCTACAATTATGATAATAACAGTTCAAGGTAAAGTCATGAACGTATACATGGAAGACTGATATCAAACATAATGCATGTCCCTCATCCTCGCCTGCACGAAAACACCTATTGTGCCATGACCTCACGATAACATACAAGCACAACAATATAAATGAAATGGCATGACATCACCCTTCATTCTTTTACTCTCAAATAATATGGCACAACATCACCCTTCGTGCTTTTACTCTTAATAATGTGGCACAGCATCACCCTTCGTGTTTTTACTCTCAATAATGTGGCTGCATCACCCTTCGTGCTTTACACTCTCCCTCACATGGTAATATATAAAAAATGGCACGTCATCACCCTTTGTGCTTTATACTCTTCCTTACCAACAAGTCAGGAAGCATAAATAACAGCAAGGAAAGTGCTTTAACGGATATTCTGAACAAATCCCAAATCACAACTTTCTAAGTCAACAATGATTCAACAACCCTCAAGAATCGTATTATTCAAATACTTCCACAAAACTCACAAATTATCCACAACATAAGTATAAAGTCTAGTGTCTCGAGAATATCGTCCGTAGTAATGTACTAATGATTTCTTATAGAGATGACGGAATTAGACACATTAATGTATTCTCAGAATTTTCGTCAAGTTTGATCAAGTTATAATAAGCTAAGTCTTGATTTCTATCATTTAATATTATGTTCTTAGTATTTAAAAGTCAAGTAAGGCATGAAGCAAGAGCTCACGAAATTTTACAAACATAAATGTAACATAATCTACCCCCTCCCCCCTCCC
>MU675150.1:31230-48886 GCA_026770625.1 Nicotiana glauca
TGCAAGCCTAAGAAGAAGTTGAGTTCACCCATCATACTCATTTCAAACTCACTTCCCATTAGTTTTGCAAAGTCCTTACTCAACCTTTCTGTAGTAGCCCCAAATATTATATCTTCGACATATATTTGTACAACAAGAAGATCTTTACCTTTTTCCCTTAAGAACAAAGTGCTGTCAATTTTACCTCTTTTGTACCCATGCTCCAGTAGAAATTTTGACAATCTTTCATACCAAGCTCTTAGGGCCTGCTTGAGACCGTATAGAGCCTTATCTAGCTTGTACATATGTTCAGGACAATCCTTACTTTCAAATCCTGGGGGTTGTTTCACAAATACTTCTTCCTTGAGGTAGCCATTTAGGAAGGCACTTTTGACATCCATCTGATGAAGAGTGAATTCCATATGTGTTGCAAAGGCTATGAGGAGTCTAATTGCTTCAAGTCTAGCAACTGGATCAAAGGTCTCATCATAGTCAATACCTTCCTCTTGACTGTAGCCTTAAACCAGCAGCCTTGCCTTGTTTCTTGTAACTGTTCCATTTTCATCGAGTTTGTTCCTGAAGACCCATTTTGTGCCAATGACTGATCTGTCCTTGGGTCTTGGAACCAAATTCCAGACTTGACTTCTCTTAAATTGATTGAGTTCATCCTGTATAGCATTGACCCAATCTGCATCTTGCAAAGCCTCAACAACATTTTTGGGTTCAATGATGGACAGAAAAGCATCAAATGCACATAGATTTTTCAGTTGAGATCTAGTTTTGACTCCAGATGTTGGATCATTTATGATGTTCTCAATGGGATGGGAGCTCAGGTACTTGTAAGATTTTCCTGCCAGCTCGTTCCTGCTAGATGCTTCTTTATTGTTCTGTTATTGAGGAACAGGTTCAAGTACAGGTTCCTTTAGAGAGTTTTGATCAATCTCTCTCAGATTAGTTCCCCCTGTCAGGTTGCCCTAATTTGAAGGACCTGTTCCATCACATGTTCCTTCCTTTGATGCCACTTTGACTTGTGATGTGGCTTCAGTCAATTGTTTCACCAGTCCAATGGCTTCATCTTTATGTTCCTATCTCTCAGAGAGAATATTAGATTCATCAAATACAACATGTACACTTTCTTTTACACACAGAGTTATTTTATTAAACACGTTATAAGCTTTGCTATGTGAAGAATATCCCAAGAATACTCCCTCATCACTTCTGGGATCAAACTTACATAGGGAGCCTTTGCCATTATTGTGCACATAGCACTTGCAACCAAAAGCCCTAAGATGGGATATGTTTGGTTTTATCTCTTCAAGTAACTCATTGGGAGTTTTCTCTTACAAGAGGTCTAGTCATGCATTTATTGATTATGTAGCATGCAGTGTTTATAGCCTCTGCCCAGAAGGTGTGAGGTAGTTTGCTGGAGAGAAGCATGGTCCTTGCCATATCCTCAAGGGTCCTGTTCTTCCTTTCAACTACCCCATTTTGTTGAGGGGTCCTGGGAGCAGAGAAATTATGATATATTCCATTTTCATCACAAAATTCACCAAACTTAGCATTTTCAAATTCAGTTCCATGATCAGACCTAATAGATGCAAGTTGATTTCCTAACTGTTTCTGTAACAAAGGCAGTGAACATTTCAAATGCTTCATCTTTAGAGGTTAGAAAAAGCACCCAGTTAAATCTAGAGTAATCATCAACAAGCACCATTACATATCTCTTTCCACCTCCGCTCATGGTTCTCACTGGACCGCAGAGATCCATATGAACCAGTTCCAACATCTTGGACGTACTTACCATTTTCTTAGATTTGAAGGATGGCCTTACCTGTTTCCCCTTGCACATGCCTCAAAAACTTTGTCTTTCTTAAACTTTATATTAGGTAACCCTATTACCAAGTCTTTGGAGACTAATTTGTTCAATTGATTTAGACTGGCATGACCAAGTCTTTTGTGCCAAAGGAGGGGATCATTAATTAACACACTTAGGCAACTGAGTTCATTTTCAGATAGAGTTGACAAATCTACAATGTAAATATTGTTAACTCTTTTTCCCTTCAAAACAATCTTGTCAGTAGTAAGGTTAATCACAAAGCATTTGGTAGACGTGAAAGCTACAAGATTACCTTTGTCACACAGTTGTGACACACTTATCAGGCTATATTTCAAGCCATCTATCAAATAGACATTCTCGATGGAATGAGAGTCTGTCTTTCCTACCGTTCCAACCCCAATGATCTCACCTTTCTTTTCATTTCCAAAGGAGACATTACCTCCTTTTAGGTTCTCAAGTGAAAGGAACTGGTCCTTGTTCCCAGTCATATGTTTGGAGTAGCCACTATCCATATACCATATTTGGATACTCCCCTTTACTTGGACCTACAAAATGAAATCATGGATTAGTCTTAGGAACCCAAACTAGTTTGGGTCCCTTTCTATAGGCGAAAGGATGAATTAAATTTTTTTTTGCCCAACCAGGCAGTTTGTGTTTTTCTTGAACAAAGGCTTTGTTCTTTTGACTGGCCTTTTATTTTGCATTGCATTCATTTTTGTAATGGCCAGTCTTACCACAGTGTGCGTAGATCTTATTTTCAACAAGTGTGAGGTACTTGTTTTTGGGATCCCATTTTGGAGCTTGTGTCCCAAACCCAAGTCCTCTCTTGTTGCTGTTGTAATGTTCTTGCAACCAGGAGAGTGCATCAGAAGCCTTGTTCCATTTGCATGTTCTGTCTAGTTCATGCTTTACCTTTCCTAAATCTGCCTTTAGGGCCTTAATCAATTCATCTTTCTTATATAACTCATCTTTCATTTTTCCTAGATTTTCTTCTAGTGTGAGAAATGATTGATCAGCCATTTTCTTTTCTGCCCCTAATTTTAGTTTAATATTTTCAGATCTGAGTTCTAGGATACTATTTTCAAGTTCAAGAACCTGGTTCTTTAACTCGGCATTTGTGTTGTCACTCTCATCAGCCCTAGACTCTATCCTTTTGCATTTTGCTTCTAGGATAACACATTCCCTAGACAGAACATCCTTCTCACTGTTTATTATTTCAGACTCATCAATGAAGTCCAATAATAGCTCAGCCAACCTTTCTTTAGACAAAAATTTAATCTTTTCTTTAAGATGTAGGATACTTACCTCCTGTTCATCCTCTGATTCTCCGATGGCCATAAGAGCTTTCTCATCTTCAGCTTCATCTTCTGAGCCCTCATCTGAGGTTTCTCCCCATGCAGCAACCATAGCTTTAGTTGAACCTTTGTTTCTTTTTGGTTGGACCTGTTTCTCCGTTCAGCTCTTTCTTTCTTCCACTCAATCTCCCATTGAGAGAATTCTTGATCATGTGGTCTGTCTTACCACACTTATAAAAACCATCATTAGTCTGCTTCTCAGGAGCCCGAGATTTGTTGGAGGTTGTTCCTCTTGAAGGACCCTTTCCTCTCATAAGATACATTTTGAAATCCCTGGTTATCATAGCCATTTGATCATCTTCAAGATATGATCCTTTTGAGATTCTGAGAGCCAGACTACTTTCTTTCTTTGGAGCATCCATCTTCATAGTCCGCCTTCTCAATTCATAGGCAGTCAAATTTCCAATCAGTTCATCCAATTTTAGGGTAGCAATATTCTTGGATTCCTGAATGGCTGTGATTTTGCTTTCCTAAGAAATTGGCAGAACTTTAGTTAAGATCTTTTCAACCTTGTCTTCTTCCAGGATGAACCTTCCAAAAGACTCAAGTTAATTTGTCAGTGTAGTGAACCTGGTATACATCTCTTGGATGGTTTCTCCATCCTTCATAGTAAAATTCTCATATTGAGAATATAGCAGTGTTCCTCTTGACCTCTTCACTTGAGGTGTTCCTTCATGGGCCACTTGTAAGGTGTCCCAAATTTCTTTGGCAGTGTTACAGCTTTGGATCCTGCTGTACTCATCTCGACCAAGTCCACATACTAGCCACTTCTCGGCCTTAGCATGCTTTTCCCACTTCTTTAAGTCTTCAGCAGTGCAATCAACTCTTGTCTTTGGAAGATCCAACCCTCCTTTGTTGTGGCTAGAGGACCATCAGTGATGATGTCCCAAACCTCATAGTCTTCTCCCATGATGTGGTCTCTCATTCGATTCTTCCACCAGGAGTAGTAAAGACCATTGAAAAGTGGAAGCCTAGCAGTAGATTGCCCTTCCCAGTTTCTAGGTGGTGCACTCATGTTGATGTTTCCTAAGGTGTTAACCTCTTCAAGGATAACCTGCTCTGATACCAATTGATGTTCTAAATGTCAATACCACACATGAGGGGGGTGAATTGTGTGGTACCCAATTTTCGCTCTAGAAGAACTTGATTCTTATAGGTGTTCTAACTACTGCAGTTTGCGGAATAATAAATACATAAAATAAATAACACAGACATTTTTACGTTGAAAATACCTGGCTCAAAAGGTGAAAAAACCACGACATACTACTCAGTAGGATTTTCCCAAACTTCCACTAAAATCACTGAGCCAAAACAACATTTACAAAAACTCTTTGTAAACCTAAGGATTAACTCTAATCCCAGTGTGGCACACAGCCTCAGCTTTTGCGATACTTTCAAGTTAACTATAAATTAAATACTCAAAATACCTAATACAATTGCTTCTAAATAAGCTGAAAGGTACAAATAGAAATTCCTACTACAATTGAACTAGAAAAGGAATAAACACAATGGAACTGGTTCTTCTATCTCGTTCAAGTAGCTTCAGGAGAGCACACTTGTATCTTACATATATTGCTTGCAAAACAGACTTGCTCTTTTGCTCTTAATTATGTTTTACTTCTGCGTATGTGCAATACCTGTAAAAGAGAACAAACTCAGTTATTTATTGAGTTAGAAATTAGAGTTTGATTAAGACTCTATTGCTTATCCGTAGACAATGTTGAGTCCTTGACCAATACAAACTCCAACCCTTATACTAGATTAGGATTGTGTTCTCTTCGCATAAGGAGACCGTTCTCCTTATCCCAACTTCAACCTTTTCGATTTAGTTCAGAAGATATTGTTGCTTGATCTCTACAGTATATCTTCCTCATGTGCATCTCATGTGCAATGGTTGATAAACACTTTATTTCACCAGATGGACAGGTCCATCACTGAGTTCATTTGTCAATCTTCAAAACTTCAGCTGAACTTGGGCCAACAGTAGTTCTAAATACCTGTGAGTTGGAATGAAATAATTTGTATGACACTCACATTATCTAGGGAAAGAAACAACGAATGATTATATTCGACTCCAATCGGCTGATTTCCTGTTTGAGTTGACGGATTTCCAACTCCAATTGGCTGATTTCCAATGTTAGGATTCAATTATTCCCTTACATGTTAATTACTTGAGTTTTGATCCAATTGTTGTTTGTCTGACTCCAATGACACAATAATCCAAAAGATTTAACAAGAAGATTTCTATAATATAGTTGTTACCTGGATGAATCAAAATATGCGAGTTAGAATATAAAAATCAACTGCTCTGATACTATAAAATTATTGGAGATCTAGTGAGGATAAGAACCCTAGATACAAAGAAAAGAAGAGAGTAGACTACAAACAGAGAGAGAGAGAGAGAGAGAGAGAGAGAGAGAGAGAGAGAGAGTTTAGAGAGATAAAATGAGATGAGAAATGATTCTGTGTTTAAACATATGCCTACAAGGAAAGAGAATATCACCTTATGTACTTAACTACTTAAGTAACTAACAGAAGGCTTAACTACTTCTTAATTTCGGTTAATTACAAAGATTGTCAAATGCCTAAACTGCCCTTCTTAATTTACTCCTTTCTCATCAACACTCAAGGTTTTAAGCATCTTTTTATAATAATGCTTCCAGAAAACCACATGAGAGCTGAATTTGGGTGTAAGTGCAAGTAGGATTACATGGTTTTGGTAAGTTCTATGTTTGATAATTTTCTACACTTTTATTTTTGTTTAAAGGATGATGGAATTTTCTCAACCCTTGTTCTGTAAATACACACACTAACTAAGAACAAATTTGCACACTCCATAATTTGTTCGTCAATCAACAAAATTTATGGTGTATGAGTGTATGAATCTTTTGTAGGAACATAATAAATCCAGTAACCCTGATTAAAAAAAATAAAAGAATGAAATATGTAATGCAATTTTTGTTGGGTTTAAGCTTCTTCGAGCTTAAAATAGAGTGAAAGGAAAATGGAGGAAAAATAAAAATTTTGAATTTTCCTCTTTGAGAAAGGGACATTGTCCCCATATTGGAGGAGGAAAAGAGTTTTGATGAGTATATATATAATTTCACTTCTTCTAGCTCTTAAAGAGTTTGGAAGACAAGTCTCGCGTCATCGTCATCGTCATCGTCGCTCGTTCGGCTTGGCTTCGACTTTGGCTTCGAATTTGGATTTGGATTTGGATTTGAATTTGGTCAAATGATCTGATTGATTGATTCATATTTTGGACCAAATTTATTTGTTAATATTAACTTAATAATAATTAATCCAAATTAAACAGTTTCTATAACGGTAATTTAATTTTCCTCCGTTTTAATTTTCCCGTAATAATTTAAATTTGGCGGTTTGCATAAATGGCGTTTTATAAAATAGCCATTTTGAGTTGCAACCTTACATGAAGAGTTGTAAATCTTAAGTATAACCCAACGTTTTTGGCTATAAATACATGAACTGTCCCTAATATTTTTCATACGAAAATTCTAATTTCCCCTTCTTCTTTCTGCATTGTTTTAACCGAAAAGAAAGCAGTAAGTGTGATTTACTACTATTTTTTGCGTTTGTTGTCATTAGGATTTGAATTGCCGCTACACCGGTGAAGTAATCCGTACTATCCTGGGAGGATTTAATCCTAAACCTCGAGTACTAGGAGGGATTCAGTTCCTTAAGGAAATACTGTGAATTTAGTGGGCTCGGAATAATTCTGTTCTTCTGCATTTCTACATTCTGCTTTTATAGCATTTAATTTTTGAATATATTTTCGAATACATATTACTAACAAACTTAAGGAATTTAATTGTTTTTTCTATATTCATCTTATATTCTATTTGTGGGAGAATAAATCCTAGTGATTTCTATTCTCGGTTTGGAGACTAAATCTTCGAATTTTCTACTCTTTGGTTGACATGACGAGACAAAATTTTTGTGCGTTTCTACTCATTCTATATTCGGTTTGAAGAAATAAAATCTTCACTATGGTATTTAATCTGTTGCTATTAAAGTTATTCAGTATAAATAATTTAAATACTTCACCATTAATTAATTTAATTTTTGTATATTGTTAACAGAAATGATAAAAACAGTAACCCCCGTGGTTGGCTCTATGAGCAATGTTGCTACTTCTAGTCGTCCTGTGCCACCATCGGCTCCAGTGGAAAAGACCAAAAAAAAAAATCAGAATTGATTTCAAACGTGGCAAGAGAAGATGTTATTATATTTGACTACTTTGAGTCTACAGAAGTTCATCAAGGAGGATGTTCAGGTTCTGCCAGAATCAACTCCGGATAATGAACTCTTTATTTGACTGAGGCTTGGAAGCACTCAGATTTCTTGTGCAAGAATTATATTCTTAGCGGACTAGAGGATTATCTTAACAATGTCTATAATAATGCAGAAACTTCTAAAGAACTATGGGATGCGTTGGAAAAGAAGTATAAAATTGATAATGCCGGTGTGAAGAAGTTTATTGCAGCCATGTTTTTGGACTATAAGATGGTAGACAACTAGCATGTCATACCCAAGTCCAAAAAAAAGGGTCAAGCAAATATGGTTGAAACGAATGATGATACTGATGACTTGTGCGCTATGTTGTCTGAATGCAACTTAGTGGGAAATCCAAAGGAGTGGTGGATTGATTCTGGTGCCACCCACCATATTTGTGCTATTAGAGAAGCATTTGCTTCATATGCTCCCGTTGAACCCCACGAGACCATTTTTATGGGAAATTCTGCAATGACCAAAATTGAAGGTTATGGAAAAATATTCTTGAAGATGACCTCTGGCAAGGTGGTGACTCTAAACAACATTTGTCATGTTCCTGAAATACAGAAGAACTTAGTTTGTATTTCACTTCTCGTCAAAAATGAGTTTAAGTGTGCTTTTTTCCAGACAAAGTTGTAATAACTAAGAACGGGATGTACTTAGGAAAAGGTTACCTTACTGAGGGCCTTTTTAAGCTGAATGTAATGGTTGTTAAAAATAATAAAATTTTAGCTTCTTATTACTTACTTGAGTCAAATGATTTATGGAATATACGTTCGAGGCATGTTAATTATTAAACCTTGCAAAAATAATTAATTTGGAAGTATTGCCTAAGTTTGAATGCGACAAATTAAAATGTCAAATATGTGTGAAATCTAAGTATGTTGAACATCCATATAAGTCAACTGAAAGGAACTCAAATCCTTTAGACTCAATTTAGATAGATATTTGCGACATGAAGTCAATACCATCTCGCGGTGGAAAGAAGTATTTCACAATTTTTATTGACAACAGTACTCGATATTGCTATGTTTACTTACTTAATAGTAAAGATGAAGTAATATAAAAATGAAGTTGAAACGCAACTTAACAAGAAAATTAAAATAATAAGAAGTGATAGAGATGGTGAATACGAATCTCCTTTTGAAGAGATATGTTTAGAATATAGAATTATTCATCAAACAGCAGCCCCTTAAACGCCCCAATCCAATGGGATTGCGGAAAGAAAGAATCGATCATTAAAGAAGATGATGAACGCTTTGTTGATAAGTTCTGGTTTGCCACAGAGCTTGTGGGGGAAGCCATTCTTACAACTAACCGGATACTTAACCGAATACCCCATAGAAAAATTCAATCCATTCCATATGAAAAATGAAAAGGAAGGAAGCCCAATTTGAATTATTTTAAAGTGTGGGGTTGTTTGAAAAAGTGCAAGTTCCTAAACCCAAAAGGGTAAATATAGGACCGAAAATGGCTTATTGTATTTTCATAGGATATGCAACATATAGTAAAGTATATCGATTTCTAATTGACAAATCAAAAAATCCCGACATTCATAATAATACGGTTATAGAATCAGATAATGCTGATTTTTTTGAAAATATATATATCTATATAAAAGGGAATGTGGATTAGTGAAGGATCTAAATGACCTTGGGAAGAAACAAAAAAAAGTACGTATAATCAGGAAGATCAAAGACGTAGTAAATGTCAAAGAATGTCTACTTCGTTTGGACCAAATTTTGTGACTTTCTTATTAGAAAATGAGCCTCGACTTTTAAAGAAGCTATGTCTTTTTCCAAATCATTATTTCTGAAAGAGGCAGTCGGTAGTAAAATAGAATCCATATTGAATAAACGTACGTGAGAATTGGTTGATCTTCCTCCAGGCAATAAATTATTGGGTTCTAATAGATTTTTAAGAGGAAAATGAAAGATGATGGTACTATTGACAAATATAAGGCAAGTCTTGTGGTCAAAGGGTATATACAACGAGAAGGTCTTGACTATTTTAATACATACTTTCCAGTCACAAGAATTACTATCACACCTCCCTTTTCCGCTACTTTACTACACCCCAGGGAAGGGTATAATAAAAAGGAGTTTTTCCAATTAAAGGAAAATCGAAATGGGATTCGTTTTATTTAAGATTCAGAGTCGCCACTTGGGAGATTTATGGTGTCCCAAGTTACCGGTTTGAATCCCGAATCGAGGAAAGGGTTTGACTCTGTATTACAGTCGCGAGCCAGAAATTCGGGTAAAAAATTCTGTTAACCCGGGAGAGGGTGTTAGGCACTCCCGAGTTCCGTGGTTCTAGCACGGTCGCTCAACTACTATATTAGGCTAAATTTTGATTTTTATATATGTTATCCTATTTGTGCAATTTGAGAATTTATTACCACTTTAGTTATTTTATTTAAGAAAGTGAACGTCATTTAAGAATGTATTTTCGGATCATGTCACATGAAATGCACCCGGATCCTCGACACATTCTTATTCAACGTTTTCCGATTTGGACTTGGGTCGCATGAAATGCACACCCGTATTAGGAAGGTAAGATTATTAAAAATCGCGCCTAAAGCGACTAACGTGTTGTTATCTTTTGGAAAGGCCGTGAAATTCGCTAAACGGCATGTCCCGAATACTAAGTATTTTTAATTAAGTAATTAAAGAGAGCCTCGCAATTGTGTATTTGATTTGGCGAGGCTCTTCTCATTTTATTATTAAAAGGCCATCCTAAAGTAAACTACAATTTTCTATTTTTGTGTTATTTGTCTCTAAAGGTCAATTAACTCACGAATATAAATTCGGACCTCGAATTCAAGTCCGAATTCAAACAAAAGGGAAGACCCTTTTAGCTTGAACCCGCTACCTAATTCAAAGCTCAATTTCATATTTATGAGTTAATTCCCCATATTCCTAAGTATTTATTTTTAAGTATTATTATATTATGACCTTTGATTCTTATTCAAACTTCAGCAACGCTTTTGGGCCTTAACCCAGCCTAGAGGAGATGAATCGAAATTCAGTCCGTATTAAAATCCAATTCAACGTAGGCCTTGGCCCGACTGAAGTCGTATCATTTCACAATTCAGAGACAAGGCTATTCTGTTAAGGCCTCAACACTTGGGCCTGCTACAGAAGGAATTGGCCTACGGATGGATTTTTGATATGGCCCAATCGCACAGCCCAATATAGATAAAATATGATTCAAGCAATGTTAATGCCATAGCCTGGGATTCGAATCCCAACAGGAACAAAAGGTGATTGAAATGGCTATTAATCCAACGCTGAAATCAGTGTAATGATAGAGCACAATGATAGAGCACTTTTTTTTATTATTATTAATCATGATCACAAAACTTAAACTAATTTCTATTGAAACCACATATGTACTAAGTTTATGCTAATGTTGAAACAGTTTATGGCAAGGAACAATTACGTACATTATTTTCTTAAATCATTATCTTAAAATTGACAAATAATATATTAACAAATTAACATATCAGTGTTTCAAAAACCATGAGATGTCCAGATTTGAAATAACATAATATCATGCCATTTCGAAATTAGTTTCACTGATAATACCGAATTTTGCAACCTTTAACTAACTTTTCTCAACAGTTAACTATCTAATGATTAACTACAAAAAATAAAAATCGACAATCAATATTGTCTTATCACTAATCTAACGATGAATTTAATCACACATAAGAGTACCACAGTCCAATCAGCTTTTATCAGTCCAAAATAGCACTAATTGTACATTCCATATGATAAGCTAACACATATCAAAGTAAACTATAATAGGCAACTATACAATAACTACTATCTATAACATTCAAAATTCACATTGCATCATAAATCAAAACGTGAACATTTATATTGCATCCTCGATTCACAGTCACAATGAAGCTGATTTGAGTATGTACCTGGAAATGTAATGAATAGACTAAGGTCAGCAGTAGTAACCAGTCAGCCACAACAAATGACCTCAAAATGAAATCAATATCTTAGGAGACTTTCAAAATCCAGCAAAAATGCAAATTTGATCCATACGAATGACTAACTGACTTTTAGAAGGCTTTAAACAGCTAATTCTCAAGCAGAAACAGAACAATTGAGCTGTTTTTTATCTGAAAATCAATGGAACAATGAATTTTTTTGATTTACTGATGTTTGAATTATTTTTTGGAGTTTTATCTTTTGAATTTCGAAAATATGATCTAAAATCTGAAGAGGAAGCTAGGAGGAAAAATAGAGGTTCTAAACTTGTGAAACAAGTAAGGGACATGCCCTTTTATAGACAAAATTAGAGGGAATATCAGATTTTCCCCTTTTACACATTAGTCCCTATTTATTTCTATTGTTTACCACTCATTTATGACTTGTTATACAAGTAACTACACTTATTTTATTAAAAACTATACTAAAGCCCAATCTAGAAGATTCTATACCTATTATAATTTCTATACCACCCTCACTTCATTCCACTATTTACCAAATCTGATTAAACTACCATTTCCCATGCCTATACTACCCCTGAAAATATCTAAAAATTACTACCCAAACCCGGCAGTCCCCTAAACCTAATTAAGGACCAAAACAATTAATGGACTCCAATAATTCTAATCAGGAAAACAAAATTATCTTAACAAGACAAAGAGAATTTAAACTAACAAATTGAAATCTAATAAAACAATTAGAAATCCTAATTCCAACAGGTTTAAACCATGAACAAATTGTTATTATTACTAAAACTTAATCAAATAACAGAAAATTCTATCACTTAAACTACCATTTAACAAAATCATATCAGAATTAAGATAGTGACTAGAAAATAAAGACTAAATTGATTGATGATGCTGAAGAAGAGAAAATTAAAAGCTCCTAGACTTGAACAAATCAAAATTGTATACCATTGCCACTAAAATTAACCTAAGTGCTACATTAAGAGTCAGAATTATTGAACCATGGCTATATTATATTTAAGAGGTATTGGGACTAATCAAAATAAAGAAAAGAACAGGAGATCGATTAAAAGAAGAACACAACCAATGCAAGAAAACAATCAGTGACTAAACATAATTGTTGAAATTAGACTAAACAAACACATGCATAAACAGACAAAAATTAAACAAAAGAAAGGAAAAAGTTAAAGAAAAACTTATCTAGGATTCCGCCAGAAAATTTTGAAATAGTTATTCGAACTGTTTCGGTCATATTTGAGGTAGAATACCATGGGGTTGGGTAGAGGAAGTCAAGGCGGTTCTATGGTGTTATTTTAGGGGTGATTGGGTTAACCGGCATTATGGCCGAAAAATCTTCTGGGGAATATTCGAAGCTTTCTGGGTAGATTCGAGGGGTAAGAACATGGGGAGTGGAAAGAGGAGGTTAAGAGGAATTGATGGTGTTAATTTGGCAGTCATCGACATTGGTTGCGTTTCCCGCCGGTGAGGGTTCTGGCGAGGTCGGCGGTGGTGGAGGAGGAGTATACGAGGAAGACGCTTATGTCGTTAGGGTTATGAAATATATCCAAATACTTTTATTAATTAAATGATATTGCATCTAAGCCGTTGGATTAAAACTTTGGATGGTTCAGATCCAACGACGCCAAACGGCATCATTTTCTTAATGAGGAATCATGCCGGGTTGGGGTTGTGTGGGGCCTGGGCTGGATCCGTGTGTTTGGGCTCAACATTAAACATAACAGCCCAATTTCTTTTACTGAATTTACTTTATTTCTTTTGCTTTTATATTTGTTTCCATTTTTGTATTTTTGTATTTTTGTTTTGCATTTTTTTCTGATTTTATAAAAATAAAAAAATTAAGACAAAAATATAATTACACCATTTAACTCCTAAAATTATTTAAAAATTATATTTAAAGATGAATGCAACAATTATCAATTAAAATTGCCTAAGAACTATTTTTGTGATTTTTTTAAATTTTTCTAAAATGAATTAATACCTACTTAATACTAAAATGTGAAATTAAATTCCTAATGCAAATGCATATTTTTTGTATTTTTTAATATGAATTATTATGCAACCAATTAACATAAAAATGCAACAAAATTCATAAAAATAGTAAAATCATTTTATTTAAAACTTTTGGAATAATTTGCTTAGGGAAAAAATCACGTGCTCACAGCTGTCCCTCTTTGCCCGGAAACACGAAGAATTTTTGTGCAAAGACAAGTGAGCGAAAATGAGAGATTTTTGCCCGTTCGCATATTCCGTGTGAAGAATTTTGAAAGAGTTGACCGCACCCTGCTTCAGAGGCTGCCTACATATCCCGGGCTAAACGGGAATCAGGTTAGTGTAGTTCAGGAATGTCTGGTAGCTGGGACTACCAGGAGCTGTGACTTCACTACTGTTGCTGCTGTTACTGCTCGCTGACCTCCTTATTACACCATGGTAAAACAAATAAGCTAATCTAAGCTATGATTTATGAATTACAAAAGATCACATCTGTGTCTTCAAACTTGTTTTTGTGTTGCTTTGAACTTGTATCTTGTATTCTTCCAATGGAATTCTTGTTGTTGCCTTGGCGATGTTTTGCCATTCCTCCTGATGTTGCTTGACTACTATATTTTGAAATATGTGTCCATTCTTCAGGTGGGCTCCTGCTTGCGGTTGCTTGAAAAGGTATTCCCTTATTCTCCAGGTGGGCTCCTGACGGTGATGCTTGAAAAGGTATTCCCTTATTTTCTAGGTGGGCTCCTGACTGCGATGCTTGAAAAGCTATTCCCTTGTTCTCCAGGTAGGCTCCTGATTGCGATGCTTGAAAATGTATTCCCTTGTTCTCCAGGTGGGCTCCTGATTGAGATGCTTGAAAATGTATCCCCTTGTTCTCCAGGTGGGCTCCTGATTGCGATGCTTGAAAATGTATTCCCTTGTTCTCCAGGTAGGCTCCTGATTACAACAAAAATAGGCAAACAAAGAAAATAACTACCCCAGTATGATGACTGGGCATATCATGTTATCAGATATTAAGATTAAAGGCTAAAATTTGGATTGTACTTCCCTTGTTTTCCAGGTGGGTGCCTGACTGCTGAAACTTGAAATGGATTCCCTTGTTCTCCAGGTGGGCTCCTGATTGCTTGAACTTTGAAATGAATTCCCTTGTTTTCCAAGTGAGCTCCTGCTTGCTGAATTTTGAAAGATATTCCCTTACTCTTCAGGTGGGCTCCTACTTGCTGAATTTGAAAGATATTCCCTTATTCTTCAGGTGGGCTCCTGCTTGCTGAATTTGAAAGATATTCCCTTATTCTTTAGGTGGGCTCCTGCTTGCAACAACCATACACGACAAAGAAATTTCTGCTCCAGTTTGATAACTGGGCGCGTTATGTTACCGAATATTAAACTTGAAAGATAAGACTTGCATTATATTTCCCTTGTTCTTCAGGTGGGTGCCCGACTGCTGTGCTTGAAATGTATTCCCTTATTCTTCAGGTGGGCTCATGCTTGCTGCATTAAAATATTCCCTTGTTCTTCAGGTGGGCTCCTGCTTACTACCTTGGAAAGTATTCCCTTGTTATCCAGGTGGACTCCTTCTTACAAAAGAAAATTTTCCGCCCCTGTTTCAATCAAAGAAAGATTTGTCAATGTAAAATGGTGGTTAGTTGCTGGCATTCTTGTTGGCCATCCTCCCGCTTCCGACTTTGCTCTGACTTGCTTCTTTGGACTTGATTTGACTTGCCACGACTTCCCGGCTGACTTTCAACCCTCTGATCTTGATGACCCAAATGTTTTACCCAGTATTGCTATTTTGTGTTTCTGTCTCCTTCTTGTGAAACTTTGCTTCTCCCTTACAATTATTTGATTACCCCACTGATGAGATTTCCCTTGGTCCTTCATGCTTTACTTTCTTTGATATGTCCCAACCTCGTTGTGCCATACAACTAGGAAGCTGATAGTTAGCTTTGACATCCTTCTTTTTTTTTAATAGAAATGACACTGAAATGTCTTATAGACAGACTTTAAGAGAATGAAATGCAATGACCTCGAAGGTTTTTGAGGATAGAAAGACTCTGAAAATGAATAAGTTGTAATAAAGAGAAAAAGGATAGGACTTATCTGGGTGGAACCGCTAGTACCATTGATTTTTGCCAAAACCCAAACCTTGCTCGTTTTGCCATGTTTCAAACATCTATCAACCATAGACTTCCTTCATTTGCCCATCTGAAAAACTCACTTTCGCCTTACGGTACCCGTGAGGGTTTTCACCAATAAGACTCTCTCATTTTTAATACCTCTCAAACTCACTTCGCCTTACGGTGCCCGTGAGGGTTTTTACCAATAAGACTCTCTCATTTTCAATATCTCTCAAAACTCACTTCGCCTTACGGTGCCCATGAGGTTTTTCTCCAATAAGACTCTCTCATTTTCATTTCTCTCAATTCACATCGCCTTATAGTGCCCGTGAGGGTTTTCACCAATAAGACTCTCTCATTTTTATCATTTTCCTTCTGGTCCCCAGAGTGTTGTCCCTCAGCATGAATCACTTTACCTGCTAGTATTGACATTTCTTAAAATTGATCAGAAGGTCTTTCTTTGGACCGTAATGTGGCTTTTGGATGGGTTTTATAAAGAAGGGTATAAAGGCTCAAAATAATTCAAACGTGGGTTCAAAATTACAACTTTCAGAATCATATTTCTCGCAACAACCATAACTTCTGCCCCAGTTTCATTCTTGGGGATTCTTGGACTTTTCCTTTGTTATGACTGAACCTCAGTGAGGCTGCCTACGTACCCTTTCGGGATCAAGTCAAACGTAGTTCAAGTCATAAAATTGCTTTGCTGTCGCGATGTTTCTTTTCTTCCATTCCCCTTTTCTTTCTTTTTATTTTCTCTTCCTTTCTTTTATTTTCTTTTCCTTTCTTTTGTTTTCTTTTTTTTCTTTTTTTTTCTTTTTCTTTTTTTTTATTTTCTATCTTTCTCCTGTTTCTCCATTTAATTTCCTTGCTCGGGTTCTTGAGTTTTGTTGTTGATTCCGAAAGAGAGATACGAAATATAATAAGGCTCAAAGGGATAACAAAGGATAAAGTGTTTAGATAGCAGAACAAAATGCCTTCGTCATTTCAATCTAAAATTATGCCAAATACAATTAGGTACATAAAGATAAAGAAATCATACATAATATCTCTTGACTGCATCAGAATTGATAGCCATTTCTACACATTTCCCTGCCACATCTGTTAGATACAATGCACCATTGGACAACACTCGTGTTACAACAAACGGCCCCTGCCAGATGGGGGCGAATTTTCCTTTTGCTTCAGCCCAGTGAGGTAAGATACGCCTCAACACCAATTGCCCTACTTCAAACTTCCGCGGACGCACTTTCTTGTTATATGCTCTTGCCATTCTCTGTTGGTATAACTGTCCGTGACATATTGCTGCCAATCTTTTTTCATCAATCAAGTTCAATTGTTCCAAACCGGCTTTGACCCACTCATCATCATCAATTTCTGCTGCAGCAATAATCCGAAGGGATGGTATTTCAACTTCTGCAGATATTACTGCCTCCGTACCGTACACCAATGAATAAGGACTTGCTCCTACTGAAGTGAGAACAGTAGTGCGATAGCCTAATAGAGCAAAAGGTAATTTCTCATGCCATTGCCTAGACCCTTCCACCATTTTCCGAAGTATCTTCTTGATGTTCTTGTTAGCTGCCTTGACTGCTCCATTCGCCTTAGGACGATATGGGGTAGAATTGCGGTGCGTGATCTTAAACTGCAGACATGTTTCTGCCATTAGATGACTGTTGAGATTGGCACCATTATCTGTGATAATCACCTTCGGAATTCCGAATCGACAAATGATATTTGAATGCACAAAATCGACCACTGCCTTCTTGGTCACCGATTTGAAAGGTTTCGCTTCAACCCACTTAGTGAAGTAATCAATGGCTACTAGAATAAGCATGTGCCCATTAGATGTTGCTGGCTCGATTGGCCCAATGACATCCATCCCCCAAACAACGAAGGGCCATGGTGCCGACATTATGTGTAACTCATATGGAGGAGAATGAATCAAATCTCCATGTACTTGACACTGATGACATTTGCGTACGAAACTGATACAATCTCGTTCCATAGTGAGCCGATAATATCCTGCTCGAAGAATCTTCTTGGCCAGTACATATCCACTCATATGAGGTCCACAAACTCCTGCATGTACCTC
>MU675154.1:15170-38963 GCA_026770625.1 Nicotiana glauca
TTACTCACTGAGTTGGAGTACTCACTTTACTCCCTACACCATGTGCGCAGATTCAGGTGTTCCGGAGGCTTAGTTGAGTTGTTTGCTACTTCCCAGAGTATCAGGAGTTGTCGAAGTAGATGCCTGACGTCCGCAGGACCCGACTCCTCCCCTTATCCCTTTTATCTTGCAGTATTTTAGACTTCTGTATTATTGTGGATTCACTACTCAGTTGTATCTAGAGGCTCTAGACTCGTGACCCCAGATCTGTTGGGAGTTGTTTTTGACAGTTATTCTGGTTATCCGTGTGGTTTCTATTTACTATCGGATTATTAATCTTGTTAACTACTAAATTAACTTAATCATCTGGTAATGAGGTTTTGTGTTGAGGTTGCGAGTGTTCAATTGGTCGGGCTTGCCTAGCAATTATGTTGGGCGACATCACGACCGGGATTGGGATCGTGATAAGTTGGTATCAGAGCCTAGGTTACTAGGCCTCACGAGTCATGAGCTGGTTTAGTAGAGTCTCGCGGATCGGTACGGAGACGTCTTTATTTATCCTCGAGAGGCTGCAGAGCCTTTAGGAAACACTTCATATTCTTGAAATTCTTGTCGTGCGGCTTTGTTGATCCGAGAGCTAAACTTCTGTATTCTATTCTCTCGTAGATGGCGAGAACCCGTGCTACCGGACGTGGTGGACGACACCATTACCACCCATTAGAGGTTGTGGGCGCGGCCGTGGCCGTGGTCGAGGCAGAGCAGCAGGGGCAGAACCTGTTGACCCACCAGTTGCCCCCGTTTAGGACCAGCTTCCAGCTGTAGATGCTCCAGCAGCACCTGTTCAGGCAACGGCAGTGCCCATTGTGATTCCTGGTCTCCAGGAGGCTTTAGCTCAGATCTTATCCATCTGCACTGGCCTGGCTCAGTCAGTCTCAGCTACTACTATAGAAGCTACCTCACAGACAGGGGGTGGTCATCAAACCCCTGCTGCTCGCACACCTGAGCAGGTTATTCAGGGATTAGAGACCCCGGGAGCGGTTCGAGCTTAGCCGGTTGCACCAGCAGCACCAGCCGCACCAGTCGCACCAGCTCTAGATTATGTGGTTCTAGTTATGCCAGACGATGAGCAACATCGACTGGAGAGGTTCGGTAGGCTCCAGCCTCCGACGTTTAGTGGTACTGAGGGCGAGGATGCCCAGGGATTTCTAGACAAGTGCCAGCGTATGCTTCGCACTACAGGGATTTTAGAGTCGAGTGAAGTGGCATTTACTACCTTCCAAGTCTCAGGGCCTGCACCCCTCACATGGCAACAGTTCTCCACTCTCTTTCTGGAGAAGTACGTACCGCAGTCTCGTAGGGAGAAGCTGCGTCGTCAGTTCGAGTGGTTGATTCAAGGGGACATGTCTGTGACCCAGTACGAGTTGAGCTTTACGCAGTTAGCTCGGCATGCTACATGGATGATCCCGACTGATAGAGAGAGGATTAGGAGGTTCGTGGATGGCCTTAACTATCCACTCCGCATTTTGATGACCATAGAGAGGGTTATGAGTGCTTCATTCGAGGAGGTAGTTGACATGGCTCGAGAGATTGAGACGGCTCGCCGTCGGGAGCATGAGGAGAGGGAGGCCAAGAGGCCTCGAGGTTCTGGTAGCTTCAGTGGTGCTCCGTCGAGGGGCCAGTTCCAGTGTGGCAGAGGTCGTTCCTTTATACCTCCTCAGTCAGGTCGCCCAGAGTACAGTGGGGCTTCATCAGGCCGTGGTCATCAGGGATTTCAGCAAGGCCAGTATTCACTTAGTGCCCTTCCAGCTTAGAGCTCTACTCCTGCCTCTTCAGCCAAGAGTTCTTCAGCAGCGAGAGGTTCCCTTCAGTCCCCTTCTCCAGCACCGGGTGGTTGCTACAAGTGCGGTGAGTTTGGTCATATGAGGAGACAGTGTCCTCGGCTTCGTGGTGGTCGGTCTCAGCAGAAGGATCAGCGCTCCTCTTCTACTCCATCTACTTCAGCACCCTCCTAGTCAGGTAGGGGTGGGGGCCAGGCAGCTAGGGGCCGCCCTAGGGGTGGAAACCGATCTGGTGGTGGTCAAGCTCAATTCTATGCTCTTCCGGACAGGAGGGACGCCATTGCATCAGATGCTGTTATCACAGGTATTACCTCAGTCTGCCACAGGGATGCTTCTGTCTTATTTGATCCCAGATCTACATACTCTTATGTGTCTTCATATTTTGCCCATCATCTGGGTACGACCCGTGATTTTCTTGCCTTGCCCGTGCACGTATCTACCCCGGTGGGTGATACTATTATTGTGGATCATGTATATCAATCTTGTCTAGTGACTATTGGGGGTCTGGAGACCCGAGTTGACTTATTGTTGTTGGGCATGGTAGATTTTGATGTGATTCTGGGTATGGATTGGCTATCTCCGTACCATGCTATTCTGGACTGTCATGCCAAGACAGTTACGTTGGCTATTCCGGGTGTTCCGAGGATTGAGTGGCGAGGTATGACTGACTATGTTCCTAGCAGGGTGATTTCCTTCCTAAAGTCCCAGCGGATGGTTGGGAAAGGTTGTCTATCGTACTTGGCTTTTGTGAGAGATGTTGGAGCTGAGACTCCTAGTCTTGACTCTGTGCCCGTTGTGAGGGATTTCCTAGATGTGTTTCCAGCAGACCTGCTGGGCATGCCGCCGGACAGGGATATTGATTTTGGTATTGATCTGATGCCGGGCACTCAGCCCATTTCCATTCCTCCGTATCGTATGGCACCAGCAGAGTTGAAGGAACTAAAGGATCAGCTTCAGGAACTCCTAGATAAGGGGTTTATTCGTCCTAGTGTGTCACCATGGGGTGCACCGGTCCTATTTGTGAAGAAGAAGGATGACACAATGAGAATGTGCATTGACTACAGGCAGTTGAACAAGGTGACAATGAAGAACAAGTATCCACTACCATGCATTGATGATTTGTTTGACCAGCTCTAGGGGTCAAGGGTATTCTCTAAGATTGATCTCCGTTTAGGCTATCACCAGCTGAAGATTAGGGATTCTGATATTATGAAAACGGCTTTCAGGACGAGATATGGGCACTATGAGTTTCTAGTTATGTCTTTTGGGCTGACTAATGCCCCAGCCACGTTCATGCATCTGATGAACAGTGTATTTTGGCCGTATCTGGATTCATTTGTTATCGTTTTTATTGATGATATTCTGGTATACTCGCGTAGCCAGGAGGAGCATTCTCAGCATTTGAGAGTGGTATTACAGAGATTGAGGGAGGAGAAACTTTATGCAAAGTTCTCCAAGTGTGAGTTCTGGCTTGGGTCTGTGGCTTTTCTGGGACACGTGGTGTCCAGTTATGGTATCCAGTGATGGTATCCAGGTTGATCTAAAGAAGATAGAGGCGGTGCAGAGTTATCCTAGACTATCCTCGGCCACGGAGATTCGTAGTTTCCTCGGTTTGGCAGGATATTATCGCTGGTTTGTCCAGGGTTTTTCATCTATTGCTTCGCCCTTGACCAAGTTGATGCAGAAGGGTTTACCATTTGTATGGTCGGATGAGTGCGAGGAGAGCTTTCACAAGCTCAAGACAGATTTGACCACAGCGCCAGTGTTGGTTTTGCCACCAGCTTCAGGTTCTTACACCGTGTATTGTGATGCTTCGAGAGTTGGGATCGGATGTGCGTTGATGCAGGAGGGTAGAGTTATTGCATATGCTTCTCGTCAGTTGAAGCCTCATGAGAAGAACTACCCTGTACATGATTTGGAGTTGGCTGTTGTAGTTCATGATTGAAGATTTGGAGGCACTACTTATATGGCATATCTTGCGAGGTATATACTGATCATCGCAGCCTTCAGCATTTGTTCAAACAAAAGGATCTTAATTTGAAGCAGCGAAGGTGGCTTGAGTTACTCAAGGACTTTGACATTACTATTTTGTATCATCCGGGGAAGGCCAATGTAGTGGCCGATGCTTTGAGCCGGAAGGCGATGAGTATGGGTAATTTGGCGTACATTCCAGTTGGGGAGAGGCCCTTTGCAGTTGAGGTCCAGGATTTGGCCAATCGGATGGTGAGGCTAGATATTTTGGAGCCTAGTCGGGTGTTAGCTTGCGTGGTTTCTCGGTCTTCCTTGTATGACCGCATCAGACAGCGCCTGTATGATAATCCGCACTTGCTTGTCCTTAAGGACAGGGTCCAGCATGATGATGCCAGAGATATGACTATTGATGGTGATGGTGTGATGAGGATGCAGGGCCGGATTTGCGTGCCCAATGTGGATGGGCTTCGGGAGTTGATATTAGCGGAGGCCTACAGCTCGCAGTATTCCATTCATCCGGGTGCCGCGAAGATGTATCAGGATTTGAGACAGCATTACTGGTGGAGGAGAATGAAAAAGGACATTGTGAGTCATGCATCTCGGTGTCTCAACTGTCAGCAGGTGAAATATGAGCATCAGAGGCCCAGTGGCGTTCTTCAGCGCATGGATATTCTTGAGTGGAAGTGGGAGAGAATTACTATGAATTTTGTGAGTGGTCTCCCTCGGACATCGAGGAAGTTTGATTCGATTTGGGTGATTGTGGACCGGCTGACCAAGTCCGCGCACTTCATTTCGGTGTGTACTACCTATTCTTCTGAGCGGTAGGCAGAGATTTTCATCCGGGAGATTGTTCGGTTGCATGGAGTCCCAGTTTCTATTATCTCAGATAGGGGTACTCAGTTTACTTCCTAGTTTTAGAGGACTTTTCAGCGAGAGTTGGGTACCTAGGTAGAGTTGAGCACATCGTTTTCATCCTCAGACGGACGGGCAGTCCGAGCGTACTATCCAGATATTGTAGGACATGTTGCGTGCCCGTGTTATTGATTTTGGAGGTTCTTGGGCTGAGTTCCTACCCCCTGCAGAGTTTGCCTACAACAACAGCTATCAGTCCAGCATTCAGATGGCACCATATGAGGCCTTATATGGGAGACGTTGTAGATCTCTGGTTGGTTGGTTTGAGCCCAGCGAGGCTAGGCTATTTGGGACAGAGTTGGTCCAGGATGCCTTAGATAAGGTGAAAGTGATCCAGGAGAGACTTCGTACAGCTCAATCGCGTCAGAAGAGTTATGCGGACAGGAAGGTTCGAGATGTATCTTATATGGTGGGCGAGAAGCTCTTGTTGAATGTTTCGCCTATGAAAGGCGTTATGAGGTTTGGAAAGAAAGGAAAGTTGAGTCCGCGGTTCATTGGTCCTTTTGAGATACTTAGGAGGATTGGGGAAGTGGCCTATATGCTTGCTTTGCCACCCAGCTTATCAGGGGTTCATCCGGTATTTCATGTTTCTATGCTCCGGAAGTATGTTGGAGACCCGCCTCATGTGTTAGACTTCAGCACGGTTCAGTTGGATGATGATTTGACCTATGATGTGGAGCCAGTGGCTATTTTGGGTCATCAGGTTCAGAGATTGAGATCAAAGGATATAGCTTCGGTGAAGGTGCAGTGGAGAGGTCGGCCCATGGAGGAGGCTACCTGGGAGACCGAGCAGGAGATGTGGAGCAGATATCCTCACCTATTCGAGACTTCAGGTATGTTTCTTGACCCACTCGTGGACGAGCGTTTGTTTAAGTTGGGGAGGATGTGATGACCCGACTCGTCGTCTCATGTATTACAGCCCCGTTTCCCCCATTTATTGCTTCTTCATGTTTCATTATCGACATTGGTTGTGTTAGATTTGAATTGGATTGGTTTTGATAGGAAATGAGACACTTAGTCTCTTTAAGGAAGGCTTGGTTTGGAGAAGTCAACCGGATGTTGACTTATGAGTTAGAGGGCTCGGATGTGAATTCCGGTGATTCGGTTAGCTTTGGGAGGTGATTTGTGACTTAGGTACGTGATCAGAAGTGATTTTGAAGGTCCGATGTAGAATTAAGCTTGAATTGGCGAAGTTAGTATTTTGGCGAAATCCGGTTGATAGGTGAGATTTTGATTCGAGGGTCGGAATGGAATTTCGAAAGGTGTAGTAGCTCCGTTAGGTGATTTTGGATATGTGTGTAAAGTTTTAGGTCATTCAGAGCTGTTTTGGTCAGGTTTTTGATCGAATGTGCAATTCAGAAGTTTTTAAGAAACTTAGGCTTGAATCCGATGTGATTTAATGGTTTTAGCGTTGTTTGATGTGTTTTGAGGCTTGGAACAAGTTTGAATGAGGTTTTAGGATGTGTTGGTGTTTTTGGTTGAGGTCCCGGGGGCCTCGGGGTAAATTTGGGTGGTTAAACGAGAGTTTTGAAGTGTGTTGCAGGTTCAGTTTTTCTGTCATCTGGTATTTCTGCTTCTGCGAAAATGGACCGCAGAAGCAGGTGAAGGAGCGCAGAAGCGGTTCGTGGCCTGGTGAGGAGATTCCGCAAAAGCGGAATATGGTCCGCAAAAGCTAGTCCGCAGGAGTGGACTGTCAATCGCAGAAGCGGTACTGGGTGATCCGCAGAAGAGGATTGTGGGATGCAAAAGCGGAAATTATAAACTTTAATGAAAACCGCATAAGCGGTCGTAGAAGCGGTCCCGCATGAGCGAAAACGAGACCGCATAAGCGAAAATCGCTGTTGGTAGAAGGGTTTTATATCATTATTTCATCCTCGAGTCTATTCAATTTTTCCTCCATTGTTAACCACCTTAAGAGCTTCTTGGGTAGAAACTGAAGAGGATTTGACGGGAATTGACTGGAGGTAAGCCTCGTGACCTAGAAACGTCATATTAAGTAAGAACCTACTTTTAATTCTTGGAAAAATTGTGTGAAAATTTGAAGAACTAGGGCTTGGTTTTTTAAATAAAAATTTGGGATTTGAAAGGGCATTTGAACTGCGATTTTGGTAAATTTGATATGTACAGACTCGTGGCGAGACGAGGAATCCGATGATGTGAATTTCGTAATTTTTCGAGAAGTGGGCCCGGGACTCGAATTTTGCCAACCTCGTGATTTTTTGTATTTTTCGAGTATTTTCGATTGGGTTATGTTTCTTTGGCCTATTGTAATGTGTTCCTTATGGTTTTGATCAGATTCGATGTGCGAGGAGGTCGATTCGAGGGGAAAAGGCTTGGCGATCTAGACTTGTGGCCGGCTTGAGGTGAGTAATAGATGTAGATGATGACCTGAGGGTTTGAAATCCCGGTATATCACACTGTGACGCTATATTGAGGCGAGACACGTACTCCATGACGAGTGCGGGTCGTTTGTGATTGGGGACTATGACCTAGTCCGTTCCTAGTGATGATCATACTGTGTTCGTGACTAGAGATTGATTGGTAAACATCCTACTTGGGTTTTATTGATATATTTGGGCTGTGTGTCGATTAAATGAATCCTTTAGGGATTATTATCACTGATTCCATGATACTTAGCATGTTATATGATTTCAGTCCTGAGTTAAACACTGTTCTAAAATGTCTAGTCATAATTCTAAGGTTCTAAAACTTAAAGTATATTTCCTAATATCTGGAACTGAGAATTTTAACTTGACTTTGCCCGTGTGGCTCACATGCATATTCTGGACTGAGTGTGGATCGGGCTGCACGCCGCAACGATGATATGGTGATATTGCGCTTGGGCTGTAGGAGCCCCTCCGGAGTCTAAACCCCACAGTGAGCGCGGGTACCCAAATGGATTGGGCCGCGCACCGCAACGGTCATGTGCATTGCATTGCATTCATGCAGTGATATTTATCTGTTCTACCTGTCTTTTGTTTTGTTGCCATTTCACCGTTAATTATGCTGAATTGTTAGTTATAGCTTTACATTGTGGTATTTCGTGAATTCTCATCTTCAGTAATTATATATGCTTATTACTCACTGAGTTGGAGTACTCACTTTACTCCCTGCACCATGTGTGCAGATTCAGGTGTTCCAGAGGCTTAGTTGAGTTGTTTGCTGCTTCCCAGAGTCTCAGGAGTTGTCGAGGTAGCTGCCTGACGTCTGCAGGACCCGACTCCTTCCCTTATCCCTTTTATCTTGTAGTATTTTAGACTTCTGTATTATTGTTGATTCACTAATCAGTTGTACCTAGAGGCTCTAGACTCGTGACCCCAGATCTGTTGGAATTTATTTTTGACAGTTATTCTGGTTATCCGTGTGGTTTCTATTTACTATCGGATTATTAATCTTGTTAACTACTAAATTAACTTAATCATCTGGTAATGAGGTTTTGTGTTTGGGTTGCGAGTGTTCAATTGGTCGGGCTTGCCTAGCAATTGTGTTGGGCACCATTACGACCGGGATTGGGGTCGTGACAAATAAGATTGCGAATAAACAGAAAAGAGAGACGATCAACACTTGATTCATTGTCAGTCTTAAGCAGAGTCATTATGGCAAGAGTTGCTATGCTCCTATTCTGATCAGAAATCAAGCGCTCCATATCTGTGTTGCAGTTTGTCACGGCCATAGGATGTGTCATATCTATCCTTCGACATCATATACAGGGCGTGAGCTTGTTTGAAGATTTAGCACTGCAAACAAGTTTTCACCACTAAAAATACAGGGCATAATTCAAAAACTAGATCATAGGAAGAACAGATCAATTTTTGAAACTCCATATCAATGAGTTAAAAAATAACGCTTACCCAATAAGTATCCTGTTTAATCTCGAAAAAGTAGTGACGAGAGGTCAACTCTGACACTTACTATGGCAAAGAATAATATGCCAACAATATGATTAATCATGGATTTTATAAGACGACTATAAACTCAATCGCATGAAGCCGGTAAATAATTCCTTTGTTTGTAGTGAATTTCCAAATTTATTTTTCATCTTTTAACAATTTATATCCCCAGCCAATGAGGCCACATCAATTATTAATAATTCTAAAACAATCAATTAAGTCATACAAAATCATGCCGAGATCGTACGACCCGATCCAATATAATATTTAAATTGTGCACTGCCGGCAATTTCCACTATAATATTAGTAGCGACTTTTGTATTGCCACTGGGAAAACCGTAACTGACGGTTATTTGTGGCGACGTCTGAGGTCGCCACTAAAAGATAATCTTTTAGTGGCGACAAAGTAAAATTATATGGGTCGCCACTATAAATATCCTTTAGTAGCGATTAAACCTGCCACAAAAAATATTTATGTTTAGTGGCAAGATTATGTCGCCACTATAAATATCCTTTAGTAGTGACTAAACCTGACACAAAAAATATTTATGTTCAGTGGCAAGATTATGTCGCCACCATAAATATCCTTTAGTAGCGACTAAACCTGCCACAAAAAATATTTATGTTCAGTGGCAAAAGAAACGGACATTCTGTGGCAACTTATATATCGCAACAGTTACTAATTTTTTGACAAAACTACGTCGCCACTAAAAGTTATTTTCTCAACAATTATAACGACCAAAATTATATACATTTCCATGCCCGTAGGAACCTAATTCTCTAAAATTTCATATAGAGATATTCATATCAATTAACTATCAATATTAAAGCAACCAATAATGCTTGACAAACACCAAAAGAATTTCTCAAGCCGAATATTATAAATATTATCATTCCTAAAGTCAATTACATATATACTACCCGACACTTCATTGTGCATTATAACTGTACGCATATACATATCCCAAAAACGACAGAATATTAAGTGCCTTATAACTGCTTCTTGCCCGACACCATTGTAACTGCTCCTTGCCGGACACTATCCTTGAACGATACCACTGTTTAAGTGACTTGTCCCTGCTAGACAAACAGAATGTTGAAAGTGAAGAATCAGAGAAATGATAGTTATAACAGTGGCAGAATACATAAAAAATTAAGTGCATGTATTACAACTTCAACTATTAAATTCGAATTCAAATTACGGACTGGAAAAAATTTAGCAGGGAGCACTATCCTTTTAATAAATTTTACGTAAATTTAAATAATCGAATCAATGAATACTCAATATTGAATAATTATTTAAAAAGGAGAAGAAATTAGGAATAGGAAGACAGTGGGAATGGGAGGTGAGTAGATGTCACAACTTTTAGCAGTAGAAATCATTGTTGAAAAGGCTTGTTGGAGGATAAGTTCAGAGCTAGGTTGATGTTGGATAGACTGATGCCAACAAAAGTAGCATTTTCATACAAAAACAACAACAATAACAACAATCCAGTATAATCCCACTTAGTGGGGTCTGGGAAGGATAGTGTGTACACAGACCATACCCCTACCCTGAGGTAAAGAGGCTGTTTCCAAATAGTCCTCCGGCATTCTTCCCTCCAAGAACTTCCCACCTTGCTCTTGGGGAGACTCGAACTCACAACCTCTCGGTTGAAAGTGGAGGTTGCTTACTATCGGAGCAATCCCTCTTGTCTTTAGTAAATAGCAGAAAGACAACTCTCAATATATATAGAGAGAGTACTTACTGATCAAGACTTCGAATTCATATGGCCTGGAGAACACCAACTCCTAGAAGAGGACATGCAAGCAAACAAAAGAAAACCAACTCTTGTAAGATTATAATGGTCAACCTACCACCACTAAAAGAGTTCCTATTTGGTAAATTAACAAAACTTCTAATAGCTTGTCTTTATTTTTGGCACTTGATTTAAGACTACCACAAGAGTTCTATAATAATATTCTATGTTTGCAGAGACTGGTAATATCTACTGCATAAGATAGTCCCACAGACAACTCGTGCAGAATGGAACCTAAACAACTGGCAGGATGACTTTTTCTTCCTCTGCATGTTGACAGTGAGACTGAAATGTGCAGCCAGTAATACTTGAAAGAGTTAATACCCTTAAACCCGTCTAAACTATACCATTTTTATCAGTTTACTACCTAAACTATTGAGTGTCCCCAGAAATCCCCTAAACTATACCACCCTTCGTATAAAAAATCCCCCCATCGCATTAGCTGTAATGCATGTGATACACGCCCTAATTAAATTATAAAATATGCCATGTGGCATGCCACGTGGGTAACTAATTTAATTAATATTAAAATCCACATAAGCGACGGAGGGGTTTTATACGAAGGGGGATATAGTTCAGGGGGTTTTCGGGGACACTCGATAGTTTAGGTAGGAAATTGACAAAAATGATATAGTTTAGGTGGGTTTGAGGGTATTAGCTCTAAAAAAATAGGACGGATTTACTTTTTACATCATAAACTCAGTAAGAAGTCATTTACCCTAACATTTGACCAACCAAAAAATACACATTGAAATATATACTAATAATAAGTAGCATCTTCAACATTTTCTTCTTCTTCAATTCGGCCTCGAATTCCATTTTATCCTTCTGTAACCCAAGAATTATCACCTTACATTGGCCATATTATATCACATAAAATATGATGATTTGAAAGATGATTGCCCCATAGTACTTACATCCAAAAAAACGTCTTCTTGGGTTAGCATTTGCCGTTGATGTTCTGAAAGAAGCAGACTGCCCACAACCACAAAACACATTAAACCTCATGATTCTTCTACAATGGATGTTCTTCTTTCAAATTAATTTGGTTAAAAATGAAGGGCGGATAAAATGCGTAAGATAAAATATAAACTCAATAAACAGAGAGAGAATTTCAAATGGAATAAGATTAAAAGAGATCAAAGGGGTGAAGAAATGGAGAAGAAAGGTGAAATAATGGAGAAGATAATGTAATTTAAAGAAAAAGGGATAAAATATAAGTTTTTTTAAAAAATGGGTTAATTAGCCATTATTCATGTTGTCAGGTGGGCCCCAAATCTGGTAATTTTCAAGCTTCACGCGCTTCTGAGGAAGTGATCGCAAACGAAGTGCCACATAAGCGACGTAGGGTGTTTTACATGAAGGGTGATATAGTTCAGGGGGTTTTCGGAAACACTCGATAGTTTAGATAGAAAACTGACAAAAATGGTATAGTTTAGATAGGTCTGAGAGTCTTGAAAACATGAAACAAAATAAATGAGATAATTTTGAAAGAGCACGACCAAAACAAATAAATAAATCAACAGTAAAAAAGAGATCATACCTTCTGCCCTGGCATTAGTCTTTTGTGTCTTGGCAAACACAGCCTTCTCAAAAGCTTCCGTTGCAACATTTGTTAGGCCAATCATCCGAGTAGTACTTTACAGCAACACACTTTCCTTCGGACTCAAGAAGCATAAGTAGCATTTTCATACACTTCAAAAATTTAGAATATACCTACTAAATTTTTTTCAGTCCTTAATTCGAATACCCACATCGATGAGTGACCTTCAAAGGACCACAAACACTTTAAGATGTGAAGAAGATGAGACCCAATTCAAGAGAGTTTAAAGGAGCATGCATTACAAAAAACAAGTCAAGAGCATGCATTACAAAAACCAGTTCAGATGCATCTCCTACTTGTTCCACTGAGGAGGCACAAGAACATACAGAAATGACTCAGATGAGGGTTTAGTTGTCCAAAGAAGAAGATACATGTGTAAATGATACACTCAAAAAGCCAACTGAAATATGGAAGCCTACTGAAAGTCTATCAGTAAGATAGATGGAAGCTGAGATTTATCTCATAGAAGTAAAACTACCTATTCCATATTTCTATTGGTACATGGGTTCCAAAAATAGAAAATATGTTTCTATATAGGGAAGATTCACGGGGGCAGATGCTAAAGATAAATGCTCTCACTTCAATTACTCAAAATAGAGGTCACTATAAGGCATCATTCATATATAAAATTTGCGCACCAACAAATTAAAGACTTCAACAATGAAGAAAAAATCAGTCATTGACCTTCTCAAGAATATTACTAACTGTATCAATGAGGTTCGCTACTACTTTTTTCATGATTTGGTTAACTATTTTATGCTACGGAGGATGCCAACAAATAACATAACCTCCTAATGCAATAGTAGCACTAGATGGCTCGGGCAATTATACAACAATAATGGCGACAGTCTCAGCAGCTCCAAACAACAACGTTACATATTAACATGTGACAAAATCAGGTTACATCTTTTTGGATTCAAGCTATACATACGAGCAACAACTTTTACACTATAAGTGAATTTTAACATGTGACAACATCAGGTTACATATTAATGTACATTATATAGTTATGCAGGTTTAATTAGAGAACCAAAATGGGGTCATATGAAGGAATTACATGCAGCAGCAAAGTTATGCTGGAAGCCATACTTTTTGGTTTTCCCACCATGCAATCTTTAGGTCAATTACAGGAGCATGGACACCAGAAACAAGGCACATAATAGTCATGACAAGTAGTCGTGAAAGAAGAGCAATGTAATGACCCGACTGGTCGTTTTGCATTTTTGAACCTCGTTCCCTTAAATAAAACTTTCCACACTTGCTTTAGCTAATTTATGACTGACGGGGATGGGTGGTTCGGAAGTTAGAAGAGTTTTGAGCAAGAATAAGCCTAGTTGCTTCTTTAAGTTCTTTAAAAAGGCCAAGTTTGACTTCGGTCAATATTTTGGGGAAACGGACCCGGAATCATGATTTGATAATTTTTGAGGGTCCGTAGGAAAATATAGAACCTGGGCGTATTCCCGGAATCGAATTCCGAGGTCCCTAGCCCGAGTAATGAATTTTTATGTGAAATTGTTAATTTAAAGTTTCAAAGATTTAAATAAACTAAGAAATTATTGTTTTCCCAGGTATCGTGTTCGGATTTCGATTCCGAAACTTGGTACAAGTCCGAAATATCAGTTAAGACTTGTCTGTAAAATTTGGTGTCAATCCGAGTAGTTTAAGGGCGTTTTGACCCGTTAGGAGGAAATTTAGAACTTGAAGGTTCAATGATTTGAATCATTTGGTTTTGGGGTTGATTCCTTGATTTAGCGTTGTTCTAAGCGTTTGAGGGTTCGAGTAGGTCCGCCTCGTAATTTTAGACTTGTCGGTATGTTCGAGCGGGGCTCGGGAGCCCCGAGCGTCAAATGGTCGAGGATCGAGTGAAGTTGAAAACTTAGAAAAGGCTTTATATTTGTTGCTTCTGTCATAACCTCTTCTGCGGCTCGTGGACCGCAGAAGCGGTCGCTTTATCGCAGAAGCAGAAAGGGGTCAAGTCCTGGAAAACCGTAGAAGCGGCCCAGGGACCACAGAAGCGGTTCCGCCTATGCAGCCCCCAGACCGCAGAAGCGGTTGAGCCCCAATTTCCAAAAGCTGCAGGAGCAGCCATTTTCCGCAGAAGCGGAAATACTTCCGCAGATGCGAAAATAGCTGGGGAAAGAAGGGTTCATTTAATACGAGCTCAAGCTCATTTCTTTCACACTTCTCTCAACACTTAGGCGATTTTGGTGATTCTAAAGAGGAGGGTTCAACATAACATTGCAAGGTAAGTAATCCCCACTCACTTTTAGTTCAAATACATAAACATTAGGTAGATTTAACACTAAAAATTAGGTAAAATCAAGGGATTTGGGCTAGACCTAGGGTTTAATGAAAACTAAGGTTTTATCACATAATTTGCCATGTAATGAACTAGAAATCATATATTTGTGATCCTTACGTGATAAAGAACAACTTCCTTCGAAAAATCTCGGAATCCGGACACGAGGGCCCGGGGTCAGAATTTAGGAAACTTGTCTTAATGGTTAGAAAAGTGCTTAAATGGTTAGAATTCGATCTTGTAAGCCTTTATTTACCGGTTCTTACTTCATTTGATTAGTTTGGGATTGTTCGGCTTCGAATTAAGGACTTGGGCTCGTTCTTGGACTTTGGGAATGCACTTTGGAGCGAGGTGAGTCTCCTTTCTAACCTTGTAAGAGGGAATTGTCCCCACAGGTTTGTAAGTGAGTAATTGTTGCTAAATGCGAGGGCTACGTACGTACTAGGTGACGAGAGTTCGTGCGTAGCTACTATATGATAATTGTTCGGGTAGTTTAGGACCCACGTCATGCCTAATTAGGGAATACATCTTATTTTAAATTGCCAATATGATCATTTATGATTTGTTAGAGACTTGAGGAAATGAAAAGTGAACATATGAGTTTGTTGAGCCTTGGTAGGAATTCCCTTGTATGTAATTGAGCCTTATGTGCTTTCTTGATATTTTTTTGATGATTATGGATCGCGTCGATCGCCTCGGTGAGAATAAATGCATCTATGGTTCGTGCCGCTCGACCCTCGGCAGTGCACAATTTATTTTCTGTTGGAGTGGGCCGTCGACCTCGGCATGACTGCGCATGATTTATATGCTTACATTTAGTTATGACATGCTTACTCATTTAATATGAAAAAGGGAAAACTGGTAATTTAATTATGTCAAGAACATGAATATGGCTCTTCTATTAAACTTGTGTATTGGAAATCATTTATGCTGTGTATCTCACATTATTATATTATATTATCTTGACCTTAGTAAGTATCAAGTCGACCTCTCGTCTCTACTTCTTCGAGATTAGACGGAATACTTACTGAGTACATGTGGTTTATGTACTCATGCTACGCTTCTGTACTTAATTGTACAGGATTTGAGGCAGGTAAATTTTGACATCATCTTGGTGCGCATCAGTGAGCATGCTTGGGGACTTCTACGGTGAGCTGCTTCTCTTTCATGCCGATCTGTAGCCGAAGAAGTCCTTTCCTGTACTTTTTGTTTCTGTCTATCCTGATTCAGACAGTAGGATAGTGTATTATTCTTTTGTGTATATTCTACTAGTCGCCCGTAGTTTGTGACACCAGGTTCTGGCCACACACTGTAGTAGACATTTATTTTGGGGTTGTATTGCTACTTTTGCACTTTGTGATCTTTACTAGTCTTATCTTTAAAATCCGAAAATCTTGTATAACTGTCTATCAGCTAAAGTAAAATGAGAACTTAATCATATTTCCGCATCGGCTGGCCTGACAATAGTGTTAGGCGCCATCATGACCTATAATGGAAAAATGGGTTGTGACAACATGGTATCAGAGCACCAGGTTCACGTAGGTCTCACGAGTTATGGGCAAACCTAATAGAGTCTTGTAGATCGGTACGGAGACGTCTGTATTTATCCTCGAGAGGCTATAGTGTATTAGGAAAGACTACTCTTTATTCAATTTCTATTGTGCCGTGGTCAGTGTACTAAGTTTCCTCTTCTATTCTCTCACAGATGGTAAGGACTCGTACCGCCGATGTTCCACACCCGGGAGGAGCTGCTCCCCCTGTTGCTAGAGGACGAGGGAGAGGCCAGGGGAGGGCACCGGCCCGTGGTAGGGGATGCGGGCCTCCCAGAGCTATTCCAGATGCACCACCAGCAGGTCCTACGAGGGATCCCACTATTGAGGAGCAGGGCGAGGTGCCCACAGCTGTGCCTACTCCGGTGGATTTCATGACTGCACCGGGATTTCAAGAGGTCATGGGTCGTATGCTTCGGTTCATGGACACCATGACTCAGGCTGGGTTATTTCCAGTAGATCCAGCTACCTCACAGGCGGGAGGGGGAGCGCATACCCCACCGCACAGGCTCCAGGTCATACAGCCGCCATTTATCATACTCTGGGTGCACTACCCGCGGAGGGGGTTCAGCCAGTTGCTGCAGCAGCACCCCAGCCCAGGCCAGCCGTGGACGGCGATCCGCAGAAGTTGTAGACAGATGGACCAGGCTGCACCCTCCAGTCTTGGGGGGGGCGAGCGTCATGAGGATGCCCAGGATTTCATTGACAGGTGCAGTGATAGGCTGCACAACATGAGGATATTGGAGTCGCATGGAGTCGACTTCACTACTTTTCAGCTGGAGGGCAGGGCCCGCAGATGGTGGCAGTCTTATTTACTTAGCAGGCCAGCAGGCGCTCATCCCCTCACTTGGGGTCAGTTTACTCCGTTGTTCCTTGATCGGTACATTCCACTCTCTGAGAGGGAAGAGCTGCGTCATCAGTTTCAGTATCTGGAGCAGGGTCATGTGTCAGTGACCGACTATGAGGCGAGGTTCTCTGAGTTGTCTCGCCATGCACTCATGATACTCCCCACAGAGGCAGAGAGAGTGCGGAGGTTTGTTGCGGGGTTACATCCTACTATCCGGTCGGGTATGGCTCATGAGGTAGAGATGGGCACTGGATATCAACTAGTACTTGAGATTGCCTGCAGGATTGAGGGTTACCGTTTGAGGGGTAGAGAGCAGATGCAGTAGGATAAGAGGGTCAGATTCTCAGAAGAGTTCAGAGGCGCCCCAGCCAGGGGCAGAGGTTACTTTGCGAGAGGTCAACCCAGTAGGCCCCCAGCTCCAGCAACACCACCGGCTCGGGGTGCTCCAGTGCACCCCTATTTTAGCGCCATGCCAGAGAGTTCTTATCGTCCGCCAGCTATTCAGGGTTCATCCAGTGGGTATTCATGTCCTCCGGAGTCTTCCGGTTCTTATTTCAGTGCTATGCCGGAGAGTTCTTACCGCCTGCCGGCTATTCAGGCTTCTTCTAGTGGGCCTTCTGGTATTCAGGGTCAGCCATCCGGACAGCAGGCCGCCGTACCTCATTTTTTTGAGTGCGGGGACGCATGCTACATTAGGAGATACTGCCCCAGGCTTAGGGGCAAGGTAGTACAACAGGGGCAGCAACCCATGACTCCAACACCAGCGGCCGGGCCGCCTAGAGGTGGAGAGCAGACTGGTAGAGCCCATTCTAGGGGTATAGGTGTGACGACCCAAAGGATCATCACTGGATTTCTCTCTTTTTCCGTGCTTCTGAGGCCTTAAAAACCTCACTTTTAGTTGCCTCGATTTGCGTGCACAGTCCGACGCATAGCCAGGAAGATTATATGTTAAATTTAGTGAAAAATTTCAAAATGTGGCTTCAAAATGATTAAAGTTGACTTCGGTCAACTTTTTGATAAACGGACCCGGACCCGTAATTTGACGGTCCCGGAGGGTCCGTAGAAAAATATCGGACTTGGGCATGTGCCCGGAGTCGAAATCCGAGGTCTAGAACCCGAGGAAAAGAATTTTTCTGGGAAATTCTTTTTCTGGAATTATTAAGGAAAATAGAATTAAAAATTTATTAAAAGACTATGGTATCGGGCTCGTATTTTGGTTCCGACGCCCGGAACAAGTCTTAAATATGTGTTAAGCGCTTTATGTAAAGTTTGGTCGAAATCGGACGTCATTTGACGTGTTTCAGACCTAAATATCTAAAATTGGAAGTTTATGAAGTTTGATGAAAAAGTGTTGATTTTGAGGCTTGATTCCTCGTTTATGATGTTATTTTGGCGATTCGATCGCACGGTTAAGTTCGTAGGATGTTGTTGAGTTAGTATGTGTGATTGGTTAGGAGCCCCGAGGGCCGGGAGTGTTTTCGGAGGTGTTCGGGGTGGTTTTGGACTTAGGATGATATCAGATTTTTTGCAATTTTTGCACAGGCATTCCCTTCTTCGCGTTCGCGTCCTTCAGTACGCGTTCGCGAACCTTCATAGGTCCCCTTGTTCGCGTTCGCATCATCACTATCGCGATCGCGTAAGCCAATTTCAGGACCCCCGGAAGTTCCTTCTTCGCGTTTGCATTCCCCAGTTCGCGAACGCGTAAGTTGACCAGCCTTCTCATCGCGTTCGCGGTAGTGATGATGCTAACCATTACGGGATTATTCCCATTCTTTCATAAAACTTGTCGTCCCCAAGCTCTAGGGGCAATTTTTGAAGCTCTTCTTCACCAAAGTCTTGGGGTAAGTAATTTCCCACCTAATTCCTTCACTCTTTTTCATTAATTACTTAAATCCTAGACCTAAATCATGAAATCAAAGTAGAAATTAAGGGTTTTGGGTAGAGTTAGGGTTTTGAGAATTTTGGGTGATTCAACCTCAATTTGGGGTCGAATCTTAAAACAAATTGCATATTTGAACTCGTGGGGTTATGGGTGATTGGGTTTTGGTCTGAGCCTCGTGTTTGGACCATGTGGGCCCGGTGTCGAATTTTGGTATTTTTGGAAGAATGCTAGGAAATTCATATCTAGGCTATGGGATGTTGCCATTGAGTCTTTATTGATATTATTGAATTAATTATGCCTAGATATCATTGTTTCGGAGTCGGATTGTAGAGGAAAGGCGGTATTTGAGGATTGATTGCTATTTTTTGGACCGAGGTAAGTGTTTGATTTAACTTTGGCTTGAGGGAATAGGATTAGAGTGTTGTTATTTGCTAATAGCTAAATGATCGAGTACGGTGTATAGGCATGGTGACGAGTATCTATACACTGGTGTCTAGCATGACCGTGGGTCCTTGTATGTACTTATCCTGATAATGTTATGACTCTTCCATATTAATTGATGACTTTTTTGCAATGTGAAGAGTATGAGGACCAATTATGAATTGTAAATTCTTTGGAGCATTGGCTCGAACAATAAAAAGACTATTGGGTAAGAAATGAAAGAAATAGAAAGAGATGTGATTAATCCCTTGCCGGGATGGTTTAAGTATATTGATTATATCCCTTGCCGGGATGTGAGAATTATTGTTGTTGCTCCCTTGTCGGGATTTAGCTGTTTAATTGTGTTTTTCCCTTGCCGGGACACTTCATATTATTTGTTTATCCCCTCGCCCCGTTTTGTTGTGATTATTGTTTGGGTGAGTAAGAGCGATAATGCACGGAGGGTCATTCTGTGCCATGTTTTTATTATATTTGCACGAAGGGTCATTCCGTGCCATGTTTTGATTATATTTGCACGAAGGGTCATTCCGTGCCATGTTTTGATTATATTTGCACGAAGGGTCATTCTGTGCCATGTTTTGATTGTATTTGAACGAAGGGTCATTCTGTGCCATGTTTTGATTATATTTGCACGAAGGATCATTCCGTGCCATGTTTTGATTAATTATGCACGAAGGGACATTCCGTGCTCTGATTTGATTATAATTGCACGAAGGATCATTCTGTGCCATGATATGAGAGTTATGTGAGGGAAAGCATGAAGGGTGATGCCAGGCACTTTATTTGATTGATTTTGGTGAGAATAAGAGTAAAAGCACGAAGGTTGATGCCGTGCAACTGTTGATTTTCCTGCTCTCATTAATTATTGTTATTGCCCTATTTCTTACTTAAATTATTGACTTTATATCCGGACTGTACTCCACTACAGTATGCTTCCCTCCCTTTTAACTGTTTAATTTCTGTATTCTTCCCTTTTATTGCATATATATATATATATATATATTGAACTGTACAGGTTGATTGGTAGTCCTGTCTAGCCTCGTCACTACTTCGCCGGGGTTAGGTCAGGCACTTACCAGCACATGGGGTCGGTTGTGCTGATGCTACACTTCTGTGCTCTTTTGAACAGATCACGGTACCGGAGCAGCTTTTGGACCACAACAGTAGGATATTGATAAGGAGTGACTTCAGTCCAGGGACTTACGAGGTAGCCTGGCTGGCGTTCGCAGGCCGAAGTCCCTTTCCATGTTTTCAGTTTGTTTTCGTTGTACCGAGACATACATTTATGTATTTCTATTCAGACTTGTTTGTAGCACTCTTTAGTAGTGAGATAGCGACACCAGTCTTGGTTAGAGAAATATTAAGCTAGGTTTTCAGTGAGATAGCGACACCAGACTCGTTATTATTATTATTGTGGGTTGTTATCAGAAAATGTTTAAATGTTTGTCCTGCCTAGCTCCGACAGTATGCGCCATCATGATGCCCCATGGTGGGAAATCCGGGTCGTGACAAGTTGGTATCAGAGCTCTAGGTTACATAGGTCTCGCTACTCACGGACAAACTTGGTAGAGTCTGAGGGATCGGTACCGAGACGTCTGTATTTATCCCCTAGAGGCTACGGAGTTAGGAAAAGTTTCACTTTTGTTCTTTCTTGTCGTGAGATTTTATTTCTCAATACTGATTGTCCTTCTACTCTGTTCTTTCGCAGATGGCGAGAACACGTGCTTCCTCTTCTACCACGCAGCAGCCCGAGCCCCCAGTAGTAGCTTCTATGAGGGGCAGAGGTCGAGGCCGTGCTAGAGGCCGAGGCAGAGCTCAGCCCCGGGCAGCAGTCCCAGAGGTGGAGCCTCATATGGACTATGATGAGGAGGTTCCAACCCCAGCAGCTTCGGTGGGCCCAGCTCAGGTCCCAGGAGGGGTCATGGTCACCCCATATCTTCAGGATGCTTTAGTCAGACTGGCAGGCTTTATGGAGAGTGTCACTAGAGTGGGTTTGCTTCCAGTAGCACCCGCCACTTCTCAGGCTGGAGGAGGAGTTCAGACTCCTTCTACACGTACTCCAGAGCAGGTAGCTCCCAGGCTCATGTCCCAGTGGTTCAGCCAGCTGTAGCAGCTCAGCCAGGTATTGTAGCCCTAACCGGCGATGGAGCGGCGATGTCTTCGGATGCTTTGTGGAGACTTGATAGGTTCTCCAAGCTCTTCACCACCACATTCAGCGATGCTTCATCAGAGGATCCACATGATTTCTTATTCAGCTGCCATGAGATCCTTCGGTCCATGGGTATTGTGGAGACCAATGGGGTCGACTTCGCCACCTTTCGGCTTGCGGGATCCGACAAGACTTGGTGGAGGGATTTTTGCTTATCCAGACCAGTAGGGTCGCCAGCATTGACATGGGATCAGTTCGCAGAGTTGTTTTTGGAGAAGTTTCTCCCAGTTACTCAGCGAGATGCACTTCGCAGGCAGTTCGAGCACCTCTAGCAGGGCTCTATGACAGTCACACTATGAGACTCGGTTCATTGATTTGGCATGCCATGCTATTGTTATACTCCCCATAGGGTGAGAGAGGGTGCGGAGGTTTATTGATGGATTGATTCAGCCGATCCGTCTCCAGATGGCTATGGGAGCCTGTAGTGAGATTTCTTTTCAAGAGGCAGCCAATGCGCCCCGCAGAGTTGAGATGGCTCTTGCACGGGGAGGTGGTCACGTGTCAGATATGAGGCCTCGTCATTCTGGTAGGTTCAGTGGTACCTCGTCTGGAGGTAGGGATTCTTATGGTAGAGGCCATTCACCGAGGCCCTTTCAGTCAGCGCTCCAGGTCTCTCATGGTACTCCAGGCGGTGGTAGTTCTCAGCAGCATTATTCCGATCAGCAGTCCATCAGTACACCGCCTCTTTAGAGTTTTCGGGGAGGACATTCAGGTCGACAGGGCCAGTAGTCTCAGCAGCCGAGGGCTTGTTATGGTTGTGGTGACCTAGGTCACATTGTCAGATTTTGCCCTCGAGCCTCGGGTAGCTCTCAGTAGCAGGGTCCTCACCCCATGATTCAGGCACCAGGTGATCCACAGCTTGCCCAGCCAGCTAGAGGCAGAGGTAGGGATCATAGAGGTAGAGGTATAGACCGTAGAGGTGGAGCTCGGATTGGCAGAGGTAGGGGTCAGCCAATAGCCGATCGTCCTAGAGACCTGGTTCAGGGAGGTGGGGCCCAGCCCCGGTGTTATGCTTTGCCAGACAGGCTCGAGGCTGAGTCTTCAGATGATGTTATTACAGGTACTATTCTGGTTTGTGATAGGGATGCTTCAGTGCTATTTGACCCTGGGTCTACGTATTCATATGTGTCGTCTTATTTTGCACCCTACTGGCTATGCCCAGTGATGCTCTAGGTATCCCTGTTTATGTATCTATACCAGTGGGTGATTCTATAGTGGTCGACCGAGTTCATCGTTCCTGTGTGATAGTGTTTGAGGGTCTTGAGACCCGTGTTGATTTATTGCTTTTAGATATGGTGGATTTCGACGTTATATTAGGGATGGATTGGTTGTCCCCATATCATGCTATCTTGGATTGTCACGCCAAGACCGTGACCTTGGCTTTACCAGATTCACCCTGATTGGAGTGGAGAGGGACCCCAGGACATGCCACCCGCAATGTTATTTCATATGTAAAGGCTCGACACATGGTCGAGAAGGGGTGTTTAGCTTATCTGGCGTACGTTCGCGATTCCAGCATAGAGGTTCCTTCTATTGACTATGTTCCTATTGTCCGGGAGTTCCCCGACGTTTTTCCTTCAGACCTGCCGGGTATGCCGCCCGATAGGGATATTGATTACTATATTGATCTGGCCCCAGGCACGTAGCCCATTTCTATTCCGTCGTATCGCATGGCCCCGCCAGAGTTGAAGGAGTTAAAGGACCAGTTGCAAGATTTTCTAGAGAAGGGTTTTATCAGGCCTAGTGTTTCTCCTTGGGGTGCGCCGGTGTTATTTGTGAAGAAAAAGGATGGATCGATGAGGATGTGCATTGATTACCGGCAATTGAACAAGGTGACGATAAAGAACAAGTGTCCACTGCCGAGGATTGATGATTTGTTTGACCAGCTTCAGGGAGCAAAGGTGTTTTCAAAGATAAACTTGAGATCTGGCTACCATCAGCTGAGGATTAGGGCGTCTGATGTCCCTAAGACAGCATTTCGCACTCGGTATGGGCATTATGAGTTTTTGGTCATGTCATTTGGGTTGACCAATGCCCCAGCATCATTTATGGAGTTGATGAACCGAGTGTTCAGACCTTACTTGGACCTGTTCGTGATAGTTTTTATTGATGATATTCTGGTGTACTCCCGCAGCCAGGAGGAGCATGAGCATCACCTCAGAGTGGTTCTTCAGACCCCGAAGGATAGTCAGTTGTATGCTAAGTTTTCGAAGTACAAGTTCTGGTTGAGTTTAGTTGCATTTCTGGGTCATGTTGTATCAGCAGAGGTATTCAGGTGGACCCGAAGAAGATTGAGGCCGTCAAGAACTGGCCTCGACCAGCATCAGCTACTGAGATTCGGAGTTTCTTGGGGTTAGCAGGTTATTACCGCCGGTTCGTGGAGGGATTTTCATCTATAGCAGCCCCGATGACCAGATTGACCCAGAAGGGTGCCCAGTTCAGATGGTCAGATGAGTGTGAGGAGAGCTTTCAAAAGCTCAAGACAACTCTGACTACGGCACCAATATTGGTTTTTCCCACAGGCTCAGGACCCTATACAGTTTATTGTGATGCTTCCCGTATTGGGCTTGGTG
>MU675155.1:9411-46710 GCA_026770625.1 Nicotiana glauca
AGAAATTCAATTTTGCTATTTCATTAGAGTTTCAGTGATCTTTGAACTCTTTTCACATTTCTGAAGCAATTTATGATTAGTTTGAAGGTGAAATGGTTTGAGTTTGTGTGTTTTAGAAAGGATTTTGTTGTAAAGTTTGTTCAAGTTACTGTTTTATTGACATTTCCTATCTCTCGGATCGCTGCACCTCATTTCTGGGTTTGAAGTTGGCATTACTGGTCATTTCTTGCTGTTGATCCCTATTTCTGCTATTGCTGATCCTTCACCTCTTATTTTATTCACTTCCAGGTATTTCTCGGACTATATAAGTGTTGAAGCCCAAATGATTTGATGCATTTGTAATGCAGCTTTCGAATATTCTTTTGTTCTAGTTCAATTTGAAGGTGGAATTAAAAATAGAATTGAAAGCATGGTTATGGCTCTATCTGTTCTTCAGTTGCATTTCTTTCATAATGTTTGTGCTTTTAGTCATTTTATTCATCATGTATTCTAGCTAGTTACTGTTTTAAATAGTTAAAATTCTCATAATTGCATTTAGTTTAAGGACTGTTGGAATTCCGTCAAGTTTTGTATATCTTATATTATTAGTAGGTTGTAAAGATGAATTGTGTGGGATCTTGCGACTTGCTTGGTTAATTGCTAATTTTCAGTTCGTAAGGGATAAACGGAGAGGATATTAAAGTTGTAAATGAGGTATGCCATATCTGCTCCCTTTTCGTTGTTGAGATGGGTCATTTTAGATGAATATCAATAATATTTGTTTTGTGGTTTAAATGACACTATTCTGTTGATTGCTCAAATCTTTGTTATCGATTGGTTTTCTTTCCTGAAATAACCCAGGTCAAATACCAACTAGATGAGTGTATTTAGTCTTACCTCATTCTTCAATGTTTTATCAGTATCATGTTTTATTAGTATTAGTATCATGAATTTGTTACTTGATTGAGGAACCATATTTTGGCAGAAATGTGTGTGTGATTGCAATCTGCCCTAATCAGTGTTGTATTGAGACATAGTCGGTTTCTTTGTTTGTTGCAATCGGTATTGATGGAATAACCAAATTGACAAAGGTTGAGATTTCCCTTTAGGTGGTGTTGTGTTGTGAACTTTTCACTTCCCCCTTTTGTCGTGAGGAAATCAGTGAAGGTATATTGGCATGAAAATGGTGCGAGCTATTATAATCATGTTCAGTTTGGTTGATTTAAAGTTTATTTATTTATTAGTATAGACGATTTACGGTTGGTGAAGATAGCGTATATAGTTGGAGGTGTGCCATATTATATAATATAGATAGCTTATGGTCCTCCGAAGCCTAGTTTGAATACCTTTTTTTTTTAGAATTGAGGTGCGTCATGCCAAACAAAAATGACAATTGCATGGCCCTCATTTGATTAATCTTGTCTTGACCTTAGAATTCAAGGCGTGTCATTTAGTAAGTTCCATGGCCCTCGCAAATTGCAAACGCTTGTCATTTTAGACGCGCTATTTTAACAACTGATTTTCTTAAACTCGGGTGCATATTTATGTGACCCAAATTCAAATCTCAACGATGTTAAAATATGTCAAAAAATATGGGTGCATTTGTGTGACGTGATTCGAGACGTGTTTTAATAACGTTGCAACTAAACATTTAAATAAAAGCGATTAAAACTAAAATTTGCACATAGGGTCATAATTGGTTAAAATCAGATAATTAAGCCGAATATGATAGTTGAACGACCGTGCTAGAACCACGAAACCCGGGAATGCCTAACACCTTCTTCCGGGTTAACAGAATTCCTTACTCGGATTTTTGGTTCGCGGACTGTAATACAAAGTCAATCTTTTCCTCGATTGGGGATTCAACCGGTGACTTGGGACACCATAAATCTCCCAAGTGGCGACTCTGAATCTTTTAATAATGAATCCCGTTTCGATTGTCCTTTAAATGGAAAAACTCCCTTTATTATACCCTTTCCCGGGGTGTAGTGGAAAAAAGAGGTGTGACACTTCCTATTCAATTTTATGTGACATGAAGCGATGGTTCTAAATCGGTATCGAGGAATTGTAATGGTACTACAGATGTGGTGCGTGATGTTTCCTCCTACGTATTTGACTGGGCAGCGAAGGATGAGGAAGGGCATGTCGGAAGTGTCTTGTGGTGATTAAACTCCTAGAAGAACAAGTGTGGGAAACAGGATTCGAGTAGTTGCCTAAAGGAGTGAGTTTGACCAAAGTAGGAGAGTGACAGAGTAGCATATGGGGTCAGTGGTAGGATAACTGCACACCTTGAGGAAATGTTTAGAGTGATTTGAGAATTTTAGTTGACGGTGATTAGGTCCACGGGCTTAATTTAAAATATTGGCTATTATACGGTGGGAGATTGGATGCAACAGAAAGAGAGTTGCTTGATATGAAGAAGGATGCAATATAACTTTGAATTCGAAGATATTGTCGCGCATTTAGTTGATGTCCATAAGAAGTGAACGGACTAGTACATTTGGTGAATGAGCACGAGATCAGGATGGGTTATTGATGTTGTAGTGATTGTACCCCGTGCAACAATGTTGGAAGATGTCGGCGTGTAATTTCCACATGTGAGTTATCTCCTGTGAGCAGGTCAGCGGTTGCATGGTTGGCGAAGCTCCTACGAAGGATTTTACTAACTATCTAGTAAGAAGTCGAATATGCGAATGCTGCTAGAGATTCAAAGTGTTCATAAAACACTAATAGAATGATTTCGAGGAATCTGGCGATTTGATTACGCAAGATCATGTCAGTAAGAGATAAAGAATCTTGGTAGGTTCCAGAGTTGTGTAATAGTCGTTTTAAGCTAAGTGGGAGAGTCTCACTGCCTATGATTGGGTTGCATGGTTATCTAACTGTGAGTTTCGGGTTATTAGCGTATTAGTGAGTTATTATAGCTAAGGAAAAAGAACATAAGTGGTAATTTGAACAAAGGAATTGATAAATTTGTGCTATAGTTGGCCTTATTGACTCATGTTCAGGCTTTGGGAAGATTCAAGATTTATGCTTCATATAGAGGTGATTTACAATGAAAGTGATTCAGTCGAGTGCTTCATTGAGATGGGTGTTTATATGCCAGCGGAGCCTTGGAGTTGGTTATATTCGGGACCAATCCAGAATGGGTGACTCTAGACAATGGTCCTAGTAAATGCAAAGGTAAAAAATGTGGTGCCTAAGGATTCAAGCCCGAAGTATGGTTAAGAATCAAGCTTTTGTAGAAGATTATGATAAGAGGATCGAAATGTTCTATGATATTTTCGACTTGCAGTGTAGCATTGGGAGGAAAATGAGAAAAAGACATTGGATTTGTAGAGGAATTATCAGAATGGGTGTATCAGTTGAATATGCGAATGTGCGTGCAAGGAGGGTATGAAACGGTTCATTGGTTTGGAACAATGTGTTCTCGTGGAATGGGGTCACTCAAGATGAGTGCGGATTTAGGTTGGTGATGTAAGGAATAAAGCTATTATTATCTCTAAGGCAAGTTAAGGATGAATTAGAAGAAGTTAGATTGGTTAGCCATAGTTGAATTGGCATAATGGTGGCGGTGATCAGTTCCTTCAGCATGATTAAGTTATGCATGTGATTTATGGTGGTATGTGCGTCGTAATTGATTTTATTTAGAAGTATTCAATTATTATGGCCTTGTTATGTAGGCGGATCCCGGAAGGGTCATGGTGGTTTAGACCACTACTTGAGGATTTGAATGTTCTATGGTTATGAGAATTCACTCGCGTGTTGCTATGGTTCTCTTGCAATGAGTTAAGTAAAAAAGTTTCTATGTGATGAAGTGTTTACCCTAACAGTGGTTTAGGAGTTATGATGAAATTCTTGTACTATCACATATTTGGCTTGTTAAGTGCAGTGAGCGGAATGAAATCTAAAAGTGAGGATGAAGGTTGCGGTTTGGTGTTTGAAGGGGATGTCACAAGCTCGGATGAGCAAGAAGAGGATTTGGATATTTGGAGTAAGTAGTTATTGTCTTCAGTGTCACCTGAGATCATCATTTTGTATCGGAGGCTTTGCATCTTGGTTACGGATTCTTGATATGCTTTACAACATTAGTGTGACCGGTGGTATGGATGTGCAGACTCGTTATCTAGTGCGAAAGGTCGTGGGAGCGTACCTTATGGGAAAATTGTATAAGCGTGACATGCAGTGACTTGATTGATTGAAGATTTAAACCAAGTGTGAAGATTGTGGTAGTATCACTAATTTGAGAATTTATGCCTGGAAAGCACTCGGTTTATTGGACTGTGGACTGTGGAGGTTTGCTCTGGATATGAGGGTTGTTCTTGTGAGTCATGGGAAAATGGGTTATATGGACCCTTTAAAGGTTACTAGCCTAGTACGGTGCGGTCAGAATCGGCTCGAGGTCGATGGGTAGATTTAAATATGAATATTGGCTCTATATCAGGCCAGATGTGTTCATTTCAGCATAGCACTCCTTATGGAGGAGTATTCGGACGTTGAATATTATCTCCTCGTTGGCTATTTCATGTCATACTATAGTGTACCGTGTGACTTGTGAAACGATAATTCTCTTATGTGTTGAGGTTTCACGTAGCGATGGCGTTATGTGAGCAGGATGGCTCTTGAGATTCAGATCATGTATCACACCCCAGTTGTGCTTGAGTTTTGTAGCGTATGGCGCTATCTGTCTCCCCAAGGATGGTATTCTGCACTTAGCATGCTTGTGGCCGATATTCGGTATTTTGTAGTAATAAGCACTCTAGCTCGATATGTATCTCCTTATATAGATTTTATGTGTGGATCGGGTGGCACGCCGCCACGGGTATGTTGATAGGATCGGGTTGCACGCCACAATAATGTGATGTTGAGTACAGTCCCTTACATTTTATTTTGTGTGTTTTGTTTCCCTTTTTTTAGGGAGGTTTATAACACCTTTTCGGTTGTCTAATTAACTGCGTGAGTTGACCAGTCCCTTCCAGAGTTCGTTTTCCATATGTATCATGTTCAAGTCCGTAGCCTATTGGCACATTGTGGCATCATGTAAGACTTTTGGTCATGTTTGGGGTGGCTTGTTGACTGAGCAGCTCGTAAAGATTATTGGATCTAGGATCAGTGCGATCGGATTATATGAAGCATATTAAAGATCAGATACCATTATTTGGTTCAGAATGAGGTAATGGTTCTTGTCAGGAGTGTAGACTCATTGAGTTTTCGACTCGGCAGTTGGTTACAAATTTCTACACATGTCTTCCATCGTGGTGGCATTGCGAGAGTTGGAATAGGACTTATATATGTCATGGGGTGCATTGTGAGCATCAGATTCGGGAAATGTCGGCTATTATGATCTGAGAGTGTTATTGTGGCCATGTGAATGATGTGGTGCATGGTGTGAATTCAAGAAGGGTGTGCAGTCATGTTCTGGTATAGGGTGTGATGATTGATACGACATTCACATGTTGGAAGAAGGCCTGGTAGAGAATTCTGGATGTTGGAACTGGGCTCCAAGGCTTATTTGCCTAAATGAAAGAGGATATCTTCATATTTGATCGAGCTAATAGGCTCAACTGAGTTGTGGTAGCACAGGTAGGTGCACAAGGTGTTTAACTGTGATTTCAAACAACTCAAGCGCAGTTCTCGGCACGTTCGAGGACGAACATATATTTCAGTGGGAGAGAATGTATCGACCCGACCGATCATTTTTGATCTAGCTCGTCGTTCAGCGGTTTGAGGCCTTAAGTAGCTTCACTACAGTAACTATGACTTGAATGTGTGGTCGGAATTGAATTTCGAGAAGTCGGAGTTGATTCGGAAATAAAATTCTCATTTCGGAAGCTTTAAGTTGGAAGAATTGACTAAAGTGTGATTTTTGAGTAAACGACCTCAGAATCGGGATTTGAAGGTTCCAATAGGTTCGTATGATGATTTTGGACTTGGGTGTATGTCCATATCGAATTTTAGATGACTCGGGAACGTTTCAGTGCCTATTGTGGAAGTTAGCATTTTGAAAGAATTTCATAAATTTGGGTTGAAGTGCATTTCAATGTTATCAATGTCCGTTCGGGATTCCGAGTCTGGGAATAGCTCCGTATAGTGATTCTGGTATTGGATGCGCGTCCAGAAGTGGATTCGAAGGTCCGTATGTCATTTCAGGGTCATTTGCCTAAAGTTAGAAATTTGAAGTTTTTTGAGAAGTTTGAACGGGAGTGGACTTTTTGATATCGGGGTCGGATTCCGATTTTGAAAGTTGGAATAGGTCCGTAATGTCGAATGTGACTTGTGTGCAAAGTTTGATGTCAATCGGACGTGTTTTAATAGGTTTCGGCATTGAATGTAGAAACTGGAATTTCTTAGTTTCATTAGACTCGAATTGGGGTGTGATTTTTGTTTTTCGCGTTGTTTGAAGTGATTTGAGGCCTCGACTAAGACCGTGATACGTTTTGAGACTTGTTAGTATGTTCGGACGGGGTCCCAAGGGGCGCGGGTGAGTTTTGGGGTGGTTTCGAACCATTTCTAGTCGATTTTTAGCTTCTGGTTTTTTGCTACAGTAGTATGCTACGTGATCACGAGGTATTGGTCGCGATCGCGATGAGTAAAGTGGGAGAAAATGGCTTGTGATTCGCGATTGCGGATGGCTTTTCGCGATCGCTTAGAGGAAAGTTTCTACTGCACTGACCCGACTTTGGAAGCGTGTATCTCGCAATCTATAAGGAATTTGGAGATGATCAAAAAATATAATTTGTAGCCCTTTGTGTCTAGTTTTCAGAAAATTAACCATTTGCGATTTGGAGTTGTATATAAAACGTTATGAGTGGTACACTACAGCCTATCCGGGAAGAGTTTGGAAATCGCGAAGAAGAAAAATTTGTATTGCAAAGGGCTGACTTTAGAAGCTTATATCTTATAATCTATAAGGAACTGCTAGATTTGCAAAGCATGAAATTCGTAGTCCTTGGAGTCTACTTTTCAAAAAGTTAAACCATTTGCAATTTAGAATTTCGTACAAAAAGTTATGGCCATTATACTAGAGACTGTTTGGAAAAGTTGGGCATTTGTTCTTCGCGACCGCGAAGCATTTTCCGCGATCGCGAAGGGCAAATTTTGAGTTGAGAAATGTTGTGCTTTGCGACTGCAAAGTAATTTCCACGATCGCAAAGAGTAAATACTTGGGCAGAAGCTATATTTCGAGGTTTCGACCATTTTTAATATATTTGGAGCTATGGAGCTCTGATTGAAGCAATTTTTTAGGCGATTTTCACCATATGAATTGGGGTAAGTGTTCTATATCCAAAAGTAATTATACTTCATGATTCTATTGTTATATTCATCATTTATTTCAGATTTAAATGGAAGAAATCAAGATTTTTGCAAAACTTTTCAAGAACGAAAAGTCAAGATTTGGAGGTCAAGTTGTTATCCGAATTTGATAAAATTGGAATGGCTGAACTCGTATAGGAATGGGTTATCGGATTTTGTGAGTTTTTTTGGGAATCCAGGGACGTGGGCCCGAGGGCGATTTTGTCAACTTTTCGAATGCAATTAGAAATTTATCTAAATTGACTTGTTGTGAGTATTAGAGCATATATTTATGGATTTTCTCATTTATTGGATAGTTTTGGAGCATTGTGCATCGATTTGAGTTGTTGGAAGGGCTTGGAAGACGGTTTTGGAAATTCGAAGCGAGGTGAGTCTCTTTACTAACCTTATAAGAGAGAATTTTCCCCATAGATGAATTAATTGAATGTGTGCTTCTATATGTGGGGGCTACGTACGCACGAAGTGACGAGAGTCCATGCATAGCTACTGTTATGCTTTAGTCCGGGTAGTCTAGGACCCAAAAGCATGCTTTACTTGTAATAATTATAACCTTATTGACAGTTTAAATTGCTTTAATTGCACCAAAGTGGTAAATGATTTTCCAAAAGAGTTAAACTTCATTTTCTCAACTTGTAAGAGAGAAATTGACACTTTCTTGAATAATTATCTCCCTGATGAAGTTTTGATTGACTGTTTGAATGTGTGATTATATGTGTACCTGCGTCGCATGTATGATTCGCGAGCAGGGTGATTGTTTATTTATGTTTGACCGTGTCGCATGTATGATTCGCGAGCGTGGTAATAGATGCATTTATGGTTCGCGCCATTTGACCCTCTGGCAGTGCACAGTTTAAATATTTGTTGGATCGGGTCGTACGACCTCGGCATGATTTGCGCATGCTTGTATTGCTTGCCTTGGGATTTATAGATGTTGATATTTGTTTTCCCTGGCTTGAGATAAATGTATAAATGATGAAAATAAATTTGGAAATTTCCTATTAATAAAAGAATTTCTTACTTGCTTCATGCTATTGAGTTACAACCATCTTTATGAAAATTCTCGATTTACTATATTATTGGTATTTATTATTGGACCACTAGTAAGTGTCGAAGTCGACCTCTCGTCTCTACTTCTTCGAGATTAGACGGGATACTCACTGGGTACACCTTATTTTCGTACTCATACTATACTTATTGTGCATTTTTGTTGCACAAGTACATGTACGTCTAGTGGCCTCGTTGGGCGCAGCGACATGGTTGACACGGAGACTTAGGTAAGTTGCATCTCTCGAGACGACCCGCGACCAGAAAAGTCTCTTTCAAAGCATAGTAGTTATTTTCTATCCAATTGTATTTTGGACAGTTATCGTATTGTACTTTATTTCCTAGAAATTGCTCATGCACTCGTGACACTGGGTTCTGGGATGATTATGGGGTATTTTGTATTAACTTCGAAACATTTTTATTTATTTTGTAATGATTACTTTTACTGGTAAAATTGAAGAAAAAATATAGTTTTCAAAATTATTAAAAGAAGAATTTATTTAAGTATTTATGGTTGGCTTGCCTGACAGCGGCATCCGGCGCCATCACGGCCCTTAGTGGATTTTGGGTTGTGACACCCAGGTTTACTTTGGGCCTAATTCAGGCTCCCTATGGATAGTTTATATTTATTTATGTAATTCATTCGCTATTAGTCTATAATAATGATCTTTGTAAATAAATACTGGGGAAATTAGTAAAAGGAAAGGGGATTCTTATATGATTTTTGTGAGGGAAATTGGGTAGAAATCATGCCCTTAGGATCACTATGCTTACTTGCATTAGAAAGCATGCCTTAGGTTTATTATGTTTACTTTACCATGCTTTTAGGATTGTTTGGCATACTAGAAAACATGTTAAAGGTTCATCACCTTATTTGTTACGAAATTCTGCTTCTACATTATCATGATCACCTAGAAATTCTATTATTAGATCACTACTATAATCCTGCTTAACAAAACGTCTATTCATCATGTGCATTAGAGATCCTGCCCTAGGACTGTTATTGCATTCGCTTTGAAACCATGTCTACACTGCATAAATCAGCAACTATCCTGTTTAAGAAAGCAATGTCAACACCTACATATCACGTTCTAGGATTTAATATATGTAAACCAGCTCTACAATGTTGAACACCTAGACCAGCTGCCTACAGGACTTAATAAGTTCCAAAATTGTTTGTTTTAAATTGATCTGATTTGCATTTAGGTAGTGTGTTTATAGGGTATCTCCGCCTAGGCAAGCTTGCAGGTAATTAAAATCTTATAAAAACTGGAAACTATGCTGTGCTTATTTGTGAACTACCCAGATTCAACAGATCCTAAAATCAGTAGGCAAACCGATTAGGTCTTTAACACTTTTGCCTTAACTCAGCATTGCATATTCTCTGCTTGTCATGTTCACCTAGATATCCTGTCATTAGGATTCCTTTCAAATGTTTAAAACACTGTTGTCTGAGACGTGCATTTGCTTGTTCTATTTGTGGAGGTAAAATGTGAGCCCCCTCAATTGTTCTTTACTTGACAGTCCTAATTGTTTTGGCTGTCGCCTAGATTTTTCTCCTTTAAGTACCTTAGGATAGTCTAGAACTGCCTAAACTAGAGCTCCTAAACACCTACAGGGCCACAAGAAAGAGACAGGTAATGCACGCATAGGATACATCTCAAGGTTGCTAGAACACTTTAGGCTATGACCAAGGGGTGGGTAATTGGGTAGTAAAGGATTTGATGACATGTGCGCCAATGCCACACGTAACCCCTCTAATTGAGCAAGGTTTACTGGGTATTGTACAGATGTGATCCTATAGGTTAACAAAACTAGGACTTCTCTCGCCTTATTTACATATGTGTGCTTAGATTGCCTATCTTTAAATTTTCTTTACTTGCATATGTATGCTTAGACTGACTATCTGTTAAATGACTAAATCACATAATTAAGTTTGGCCGGGACTTACCGTTGTGGTCCGCGAGGGGTGCCTAACACCTTTCCCTCAAGGTTATTTCGAGCCCTTACCCTAATCTATAGTAATGTAAACTAGTTATATGAGTTAATTGATCTAGGTGCCCTAACGCACCTTAATCCGTTAGGTGGCGACTCTTCAAATTCAAATACCCAATTCCCAAAAGGAAATGAGTTGTTCCCGATGAATGTCGAAACTCGGACTCCGCGAAGAAAAAGGGGGCGCGACAACTAGTCAATACAAGCTCAAGAGTTCATATTCTAACTATTAAAGCAATTTTCGAACCCTAAATACATGTTTCCTAAAATTCATCCGCGGGCCCACGTGCCCGGATTTCGGAAATTCTCGAGGGAAGTCGTTACCCCTAAGCTAAGGACAAAAAATATATAATTTTTACTTCATTCCATAAAAAATTTCGTGGTAAAATCTTATGTTTATCAAAACCCTAGATTTTACTCTAAACCTACAATTTTCACTAATTTTTACGTGTTAATCTACCAAGAAACTAAGTATTGAACTCACATTAAGTAGACGTAACGTACCTTACAAATGCTAGGTTGAAATCCCTCTTTGGAAGCTCCCAAATTGCCCAAACATTGAATGAAATGTGTCAAAAATGACATATTCCCGTATTAAATGAAGGCTCTGCCTTCAGCGATTTCTGCACCTGTGGTTAGGGGACTGCATCTGCAATCTCACTTCTTCGAAGGAACGTCCTCATCTACGGAGTTGGGCTGGGCTGGCTAGGACCGCTTCTGCGATCTGGAGGCCGCTCCTGCGGTTCTACTTCTGCGGAAGAGGAGCCACATATGGGGTTCCTAGGCTCCTCCCCTTGGGCGCACCTGTAAAGGCTCGATCACTTCTGCGGTCTCGCACCTGCGACTGACCAACCGCAGGTGCGGTTATGACAGATACCTGGAGCTTCAACTCCTTCCAAAACTTTTCAACTCCACTCGAGCCTCGTCCAATTGATGCTCGGGGCCCCCGGGCCCCGCCTGAATATACCGACAAGTTTGAAATCATAAAACGGACTCGCTCGAATGCTCAGAACGCCCGAAACAATGCTAAATCTAAGAATCACCCCCTAAAACCAATTGAATCAAACTTATGAACTTCAAGTTCTTCAATTTACATCCAATCCAACGAAACACACTTATACTACTCGGATTGACACCAAACTTTGCATGCAAGTCTTAAATGATAATATGGAACTATTCCCTATTTCAAAACTCCGTTCGGACCTCGGTAACACAAAAACCCACTCCAAACCAAATATTTAAGAACTTCGAAATCCTTAAGGATTCAACTTTCACTATTAGGCGCCAAAACGCTCCGGGGTCATCCAAAACCCTATCCGGACATACGCCCAAGTCCGAAATCATCATACGAACCTGTTGGAACCTTCAAATCAGGATTTCGAGGTCGTTTACTCAATATGTTGACCGAAGTCAAACTTGGCCTTTTAAGCCAACCTTAAGGAACCAAGTGTTCCAATTTCAACCCAAACTCTTCTAAATCCCGGACCAACCATTCCCGAAAGTTATAAATTAGTAAAAGCAAGTACGAAAAGTCTTATCTAGAGGAACGAGGTTCTATACAACAAAACGACTAGTCGACTCGTTGCAAGTTTCAAGTTGGAGTTTTAAATTATTTTAAAATAAAAAACAAAAATAAGAAAATAAAAAATTACCAATTCAAATTGGGGTGTGGTTTCAATTTGAAGTTTAAAAATATATATAAACACACAAAAATAGAAGTAAATAATTATATGATGCCAAGTGGATAACCATAAGATGCTAAGTATAGATTTTTAAGACAAAGCTCCAACAAAGTTGGTATTTTAAAATTATTTTAAATAAAAAATTGCCAATTCAAATTTGGGAGTAATTCCAAGTTGGAGTTTTAAGACAAAATAAATTACCTTTCTAACTTAAAACTTTTTTGAATTTTAAATTTTGAATTAATTGGTTACTCTATTTGAATTAATAAATATAGACATCTTATAATTAGCTATAAAAATGAAAAAATCACCAATTCAAATAATGCAATAGTTTCAAGTGAAAGTTTAAAATATATTAAAATAAAAAACAAATGAAAAAAATAGCTATAATAAAAAAACGTAAATATAAATAAAATAAATACCCATTAAAAATGGGGAGTAGTTTCAAGCAGTATTCTAAAAGGCGTGGGCGTAAGGCGAAGCATTCTGCATAAGCCTCGGTGGGGAGTAAGCCCCGTAGGTATATAATTTTTAGTTTTTTATAAAATAATATAATTGTAAAAAATATTATTAAATAGATAAAATTGCGTAAAAATTTGAAGAAAAAATATAAATAAGTGATATATATATATCCCTACAAAAAACTTGTCATAGCAATCCATTAATATTATGCCCTACTTACAACTTAGAAGCACACGTTTGTTTAAAAAAGTTCAGCATAATTGCATCAACTCTCATTTTGGGATCAAAATGAATAATTCAACATCCATGTCTCAAAAAATAATTTTCATTTTATCTAGCTTTTTTTCTTGAGAGTGGGTTTCATCCATGAGAGCAAAATGTCAAAAGCCTGCAACAAGTAGAAAAAATATTAATGAGTAAAGTTATATTTTTGATAAAATGACACTGCTAAATCCCCCTCCAAAACAAGATGAAAGCTTATCTATTCTTTCCATACAATCATTCAGACACAAAAGCATCAAAAGAAGAAAAAAAAAAAGAGGGACAAGGTTTATTACGGTCAATCGCTATCAAAATGGAGGTCATCGTCATCCACATCGTCATTCAAATTCAAAGTATTTATATTAGTCCATCTTGCTTCGTCAACAATCTCCACATCTTGTGTCCTTCCTCTCTCTGAACTTGTAAAGAAGAATTGTCTCTCTGTATATATTAGAGTGAAGAAAAAATGTCTCTTTTCATTAATATTACATCATATATTTTCTTTTGATAACAAAAGTTGATACACGTATGAAAAAGAGTTGAGCTAGTGCAATAAGAGTTGATAATGTGTATTACATAGTTACCTGAACTCTCAGTTGCTTTCTGTTTTTTGTTAAAAGGACCTGATTTAGTTGTATTTTGTACACCACCAACATCAATTGTAAGATCGTGATTAAGATCATCCTCATATGGAGTACATGGCACCACTTTAATAACATTAACATCAAATAAGTTATCTTCGTCAAGCCATGAAGGTTCTTTAGGAAGTACAGGATCTTCTCTTTCAGTAATCCATTCATCATCCGAATCAACTTCATCAACTAAAATATGATTAATCTTGTCACGATCCAAAATCCACTAAGGGTCGTGATGGTGCCAGACACTACTGTCAGGCAAGCCAATACCAAGAAGATAATTAAAATCTCATTTTTAGTATTCATTGAAATCGTTTCATTTATACCTTAAACAATAATTTATGAATTTCACTGAAATAATAACGATGTCTTTAACAACTAAATATTTAATAATCCCATAATCATCCCAAAACCCGGTGTCATTAGTGCATAAGCTATTTCTAGGAAATCAAATGAAGTACAATAACTGTTCGGCATACCAATTTAGACAGAAAGTAAATACAATACATTGAAAGAGATTATGCTGGTTGTGGGTCGCCTCGAGAGATGCAACCCATCTAAGTCTCTGTATCATCCATGATGCTACGCTCATTAGCCACTAGAGGTACATGTGCATGTCCGTAAAAAATGCACAGCAAGTGTAGCATGAGTACAAAAACAATATGAACTCAGTAAGTATCTCATCTAATCTCGAAGAAGTAGAGACGAGATGTTGACATTGACACTTACTAGGGGTCCAATGATAATAGTACCAATAATATAGTAAATCGAGGATTTTTATAAAAATAATTGTAACTCAATAGCATGAGGCAAGTAAATAATGTTTTTATTAATAGGAAATTTTCAAATTTATTTTCATCATTTATACATTTATCTCAGGACAGGGAGGCAATATCATCATTTATAGATTTGCAAGTCAAACAATACAAGCATGCGCAAATCATGTCGAGGTCGTACGACCCGATCCAACAATATTTAAATTTTGCACTGCTAGAGGATCGAATGGCGCGAACCATAACTGCATCTATTTAATCTACCAAGGCATTCAACCCGTTCCACAATAGATAAACAGTCATTCAAGAATTCATCAAGGACCAATTATTCAAGAAAAGGCAATTTTCCTTTTTAAAAATCACGAAATGATGCCTAGTCATTTAGAAATTAATTTATGCGTTCGATATGTTTTAGGAATATTTTTACCTATGGGGACAATTCCCTCTTACAAGTTTAGTAAGTAGACTCACATTACTTCGAAGTTTCATAGCCGACATTCCGCCCCCTACCGAAGACTCAAATTGATGTGCAATGTTCCAAAACTAGCCAATAATTATGTAAACCCATTAATATATGTTCAATTACTCATAATAATTCAATCTATAACAATATCTAATCCCGATCGAAAAGTTGATAAAAACGCCCTTAGGCCCACGTGCCCGAATTCCAAAAAAATTCGAAGATAAAGCTTGCCCATAACCTCACGAACTCATATATATAATTCACTCTCAATTTCATGTCCAAAATCATGGTTAAAATCCAAGAATACCAATTTTTTAGGTTTTCCCTTAAACCCCAAATTTTTCGCAATTTTCATGCTCAAATTCATATACAATCATGTATTTAACTCAAAACTAGCATAAACTACTTACAGCATGCTTGGTGATGAAAATGGCACCTCAAGGTTGCTCCAAAATCAGCTCCAATAAAAGAAATGGGGTTGAAATGAACCCAACCCCCGATTTAAAGAACCTCACTGCCTCCAGCATTTTACGCACCTGCGGTACAGTTTCGCAGGTGCGTCCCCACTACCGCATCTGCGGTCCTTCACCAAGCCCCCTCGTTCCGCTTCGGCGCTTCTATTTTCGCAGGTGTGGTCCCACTTCTGTGGCGTGATGACCGCATCTGCGGTCTCAGGCTATCCCAGCCACTTTCGCTTCTGTGGCACCAAGGCCGCTTTTGCGGCTCCGCACCTGCGGCACAAGCATTGCAGGTGTGGTTACACCAGAAGACAACAGCTTCCTCCCTTCTTCCAATTCCATGTTTGATCCGTTAACCATCCGGAATCCATCCGAAGCCCTCGGGACCTCGACCAATCATACCAACCAGTCCCAAACAATAATACGAACCTGTTCGAGGCCTCAAATCACATCAAACAATACCGATATCACGAATAACACACCAGTTCGAGCTTTATGAACACTAGAACTTCAAACTTCTAGATTCGATGCCGAAACCTACCAAATCACGTCCGATTGACCTCAAATTTTGTACACTAGTCATATTTAATATTACGGACCTACTCAAACTTCTCAAATCGGAATCTGACCCCGATATCAAAAAGTCCACCTCTTGTCAAACTTCTAAAAACCTTCAAATTTATAACTTTAGCCAAATAACTCCAAAATGACCTACGGACCTCTAAATCTACTTCCGATCGCGCTTCTATTACCAGAATCACCATATAGAGCTATTCCCTGACTCAGAATCCCAAACGGACATTGATAACGCTGAAATGCACTTCAACACAAACTTATAAAATTCTTCCAAAATGTTAACTTTCAGTATATGCGCCGAAACGCTCCCGGGTCATCCAAAACCTGATCCGAACATACACCCAAGTATAAAATCATCATATGAACCTGCTTGAACCTTCAAATCCTGATTCCGAAGTCGTTTACTCAAAAATCCAATCTTAGTAAATTCTTCCAACTTCAAGCTTTTGAAATGAGAATTTTCTTTCCAAATCAACTCCGAAATTCAATTCCGACCATGCGTACACGTCATAATGCCTGAAGCAAAGCTGCTCAAGGCCTCAAATTGCCGAACGACGCGATAGATATCAAAACGACCGGTCGGGTCGTTACATTCTCTCCCACTTAAATATACGTTCATCCTCGAATGTGCTGAGAACTGCACTGAAGTTGTCCGAAATCACTATTTAACACATCATGCACCTACCCGTGCTACCACAACTCAGTTGAGCACGTTAGCTCGATCAAATATGAAGATATCTTCCTTTATCTAGGCAAATGAGCCTCAAAGCCCAGATTCAGCATCCGAAATTCTCTTCCAAGCATGCTTCCAATATATGAATATCGTATCAATCACTACGTGATGTACCTGAACATGACTGCATACCTTTGCTGAATTCTCATCATGTGCTACATCATTCACAGGACCATAATAATATTCTCTGATCATAACATCCGACATTCCTTGAATCTAATGCTCACAATGCACCTCATGACATGTATAAGTCTTGATCTAACTCTTACAATACCGCCACGACGGAAAAGACATGAAGAAATTTATAACCACTGCCGAGTCGACCAACCGTTGAGTTTGTGCTCATGACAAGAATCATTACCTCCTTCTGAACCAAATAGTGGTATTTGCTCTTTAATATACTTCATATAACCCGATCGCACTGATACTAGATCCAACAACCTCATCTTACCTAGTATAAGCTGCTCAGGCAATAATCCACCCCATACATGACCAAAAGTCTCATATGATGCCAAAATGTGCCAATAGGGAACAAACTTGAATGTGATTCATGAGGGAAACAAACTTTGGAAAGGGCTACTCAACCAATGCAGCTAACATGAACTTTTCTCATAAAATGGAAAACAAAACACACAAACATTAGAATATAGAAAGTTGTACTCAATATCATACTATTGCGGCATGCAACCCGATCCAAATAACATGCCTCTAGCGGCGTGCCACCCGATCCACACAAGGAGATACACACCAAGATAAATTGCTCATTACCACAAAATACCAAATATCGGTCACAAGCACTCTAAGTGCATAATACCATCCCTGGGAAGACAGATGGCACTGTAAGCTACAAAACTCAAGCACAACTGAGGTGGGATATATAATCTGAATCACAAGATCCATCCTGCTCACATAACACCATTGCTACGCAGAACCTCAACACCTAAGAAATTTATTAAGCCATTTCACAACTCACACGACCCAATATAGCATTACATGAAATACCCGATGACGAAATAACATCCAATGCTCGAATACTCCTTCATAAGGAGTGCTACACTGAAATGAACACATCCGGCCTGATATAGAGCCCAACTTCATATTTAAATCCATCCACATACCTCAAGCCAATTCTGATCGCATCGCACTAGGTAATTAACCTTTTAAGGGTCCATAAATACCCCATTTTCCTATAACCCACAAGAACAACCATCATAACTAGAGTAAACCTCCATAGTCCATGACCCAAAAAACCGAGTGCCCTTCAGGCAAAAATTCTAAAATTGGCGATATTACCACCATCTTCATACTCGGTTCAAATTTCCAATCAATCAAGTGACAAAACGTCACACTCATACAATTTCCCCGTGAGACACACTCCCATGACCTTCCGCACTAGGTAACAAGTCTGCATATTTATAACTTCGCTCACATTAGCACTGTAAGGAAAATCAAGAATCCATAACCAAGATGCAAAGCCTCTTTCAAAAAACACCGATCTCAGGTAACGCTAAAGACAATACCAACTTATTTTAAACATTCAAATCCCTTTTTCCTGCTCAACCGAGCTCATGACATCCTTGCCAACACCGAACTCCTCACTTTTAAATTCCATAACACTCACTGCACCTGAAATAATGATATATGATAGCGCCAGAATTTTGTCATAACTCCTAAGCCACTAATAGGGTAACACTTCATCACCTAGAAACTTTTTACTCATCCCATACCAAGAGAGCCCTAGCAACACGCGAGTGAATTCTCATAACTGCAGAACATGCCATTCCTCAAGTAGTGCTCTAAGCCACCATAACCCTTCCGGGATCCGCTCATACATGACAGGCCAATATACTTGAATAATCCCAAATAAAATCAATTACAACGGTCGTTGAACCTCGCACGTGCTGTCATGAATCACATGCCTAACTTATTCACGCTGAAGAAACTGATCACTACCACCAATATGCCAATCCAACTATGGCTAGCCAATCTAACTTCTTCCAATTCATCCTTGATTGTCTTAGAGATAATAGTAACTCCGTTCAACACCTAAATCTCACTCGATCTGCACTCATCCCGAGTGGCCTTGTATTAAGAGACCATGCTGTCTCAAAACTCACAAACCATCTCATACCTTCCTTGTGCGCGTATTTGCATCCTCAACTAACATACCTATTCCGATAATCTATGTACAAATACAAAGTCTGTTTCTCTCGTTCTCCCAAATGCTACACTGCAAGTCAAAAATACCATAGAACATTCCGAGCCTCCTATCATAATCTGCTACAAAGGTTCGATTCTTAACCATACCGCGGGCTTAAAATCCTTAGGCGCTGCATTTTTACCCTTTAAGTTCACTAGGACCGTTGTTGAGAGTCACCCACTTTGTCTTGGTCCCAAATATAATCAACTCCAAGGCCTCACTGGTACATGCACGCCCATCTTAATGAAGCACCTGACTGAATCACTTTCCTTGTAAATCACCTCTGCACAAAGCACAAATCCTGAATCTTCAAAAAGCCTGAACATGAGTCAATAAGGCCAACTATAGCATGCCTTTATCAATTCCTTTGCTCCAATTACCACTTATGTCCTTTCCCTTAGCTGTAATAACTTACCTATACGCTGATAACTCGAAACCTCACAAGAAGATAACCATACAACCCAACCGTAGGCGGTGGGATTCTCCTACTTAGCTTGAAGCCACCATTACACAATTCTAGAACCCAACAAGATTCTTTATTCATTGTTGACATGCTCTAGTACAACCAACCCGCCAAATTCCTTGAAATCTTTCTGTAAAACCTTGTACGAATACTCTGAATCCTTAACCACATTCACATGACCGATCTCTTTACCGTATAGCCAGTAGGATTTCTTGCAGAAGCTTTGCCAATCACGTGACTGCTGACCTGCTCACAGGAGATAACCCACCTGTGGAAATTATATGCCGACATCTCCCAACGATGTTGCACGGGGTACAATTACTATGACATTTATAACCCTATCTTGAGCCCGTGCTCATTCGCCAACTGCACTAGTCCGTTCTCTTCTTATGGACATCAACTAAATACACGACAATATCTTCCAATTCAAACTCATGTTGTATCATTCTTCACATCGAGCAACTCCTTTTCGTTATATCAAATCTCCCACCATATAATGGCCTATACTTCAAGTCAAGCCCAAAAACCCAGTCATTGCCACCCTGAATCCCAATTCACTCTAGACTTTTTCTCCGAGTGTGTAGTTATCATGTCACTGATCTCATATGCTACTCTGCCACTCTACCACTTAGGTCAAACTCACTCCTCAAAGAAACTGCTCTGCTCCTATTTCCCACACTAGGCTTTCTAGAAGTTTAATCACCACCAGACACTTCCTACATGTCCTTCCTTGTCCTTTGCCACCCAATTGTTGCCTTAAACAAACATCTATCTCTATAGCAGTTGCACCAACAGATCTCTACTACTTTAAACCTTTTCGAAGATTATCTTTCTTGAAACGTCAACAATAGAAATACCAATTCGATCATGAACCACTGCACACCACGATCTCTGACAGCCGTTCCCTAACACTATTTCACAATACCCTACCTAAAGGTGAATTGAAGAAGATCATAACACCGACAAACATAACACATTCAATCAAGGACAACGACACCACATCGCAGATAAAAATTCCACCGCGCTTGAAAACACAAAGGCTCATTACTCTATCGACCCAAACCTGATCATTTATGGTTTGATTGCCTTTCCTCTATCAGAGATAAGATACTGGATCTCTGAATCATACACTTAGTAAACCTCCTCTCAATTCATTCACTGCCCCGACATATAGGCAAGCATTCCACCCTTTCATAAATACTGTGCGATAATTGTTCATATGCTTCATAGCAACCTGTGCATAACTTCGAAGCCCTCAGAAATAAAACTACTGAGCTGAAATGACAGAATATCCTTCCACAAGGTGACAAAAATAGCTCAAACAACCACGCAGGGAGAAACATCTCGAACTACATTCATAGCACCATTACAATTACTCATTCGTCGATTCATGACCAACACTTCGTGTCGCATAAGATTGAATGGAAATGAAATGAAGGCATAAGCCTCAAAGAAATCAAATCGCACGATAAGGAACCAATAAGGGAAGTGCTCCTAACATCCATGTAGCCTCTCAAAGATAAGTACAGCGTCTCCCTACCGATCCGCAAAACTCTACTAGACTCACTTATGACTTGTGGGACCTAAGGGAACCTAGTGCTCTGATACCATGTTGTCACGACCCAAAATCCACTAAGGGTTGTGATAGCGCCAGACACCACTGTCAGGCAAGCCAATACCAAAAGGATAATTAAAATCCCATTTTAGTATTTATTGAAATTGTTTCATTTATACCTTAAACAATAATTTATGAATTTCACTGAAAAAAGAATGATGCCTTGAACAACTAAATATTGAATAATCCCATAATCATCCCAGAACCCGGTGTCACAAGTGCACGAGTTATTTCTAGGAAATTAAATGAAGTACAATAACTGTTTCGAATACAAATTTGGACAGAAAGTAAATAAAATTTACTGAAAGAGACTATGCTAGTTGTGGGTCGCCTCAAGAGATGCAGTCATCTAAGTATCTGTACAATCCACGTTGCTACGCCCATTAGGCCACTAGAGGTACACGTTCCTGTGCACCAAAAATGCACAGCAAATGTAGCATGAGTACAAAAATAACGTGTACTCAGTAAGTATCCCGTCTAATCTTGAAGAAGTAGAGACGAGAGGTTGACTTTGACACTTACTAGGGGTCCAATGATAATAGTACCAATAATATAGTAAATCGTGGATTTTACACATTTATCTCAGGACAGGAAGGCAATATCATCATTTATAGATTAGCAAGTCAAACAATACAAGCATGCGCAAACCATGCCGAGGTCGTACAGCCCGATCCAACAATATTTAAAATGTGCACTGCTAGAGGGTCGAATGGCGCGAACCATAGATGCATCTATTTAATCTACTGATGCGTTTGGCCCATTCCATAATAGATAAACACATTCAAGAATTCATCAAGGAGCAATTATTCAAGAAAAGGCAATTTCCCTTTTTAAAAATCAAGAAATGATGTCTAGTCATTTAAAAATTTATTTACACGTTCGATATGTTTTAAGCATTTTAAATTGTCAAAAAGATTACAAATATTACAAGTAAAGCATGTTTTTGGGTCCTAGACTGCCCGGACTTAAGCATAATAGTAGCTATGCACGGACTCTCGTCACCTCGTGCGTACGTAGCCCCCCATAAATTGAAGTACATAATCAACTAATTCACCTATGGGGACAATTTCTTCTTACAAGGTTAGTAAGGAGATTAACCTCGCTTCGAAGTTCCATAACCAGCATTTTGCGCCCTTCCGAAGACTCAAATTGATGTGCAACGTTCCAAAACTAGCCAATAATTACTTAAACCCATTAATACATGTTCAATTACTCATATTAATCCAGTTTATAAGAATCTCTAACCCCGATTGAAAATTTGACAAAAATGCCCTCAGGCCCACGTGCTCAAATTTTGAAATTTTTCAAAGATAAAGCTTGCCCATAATCTCACGAAATCAAATATATAATTTACTCTCAATTTCATGTCCAAAATCGTGGTTAAAATCCAAGAATACCAATTTTCTAGGTTTTCCCTTAAACCCCAAGTTTTCCGCAATTTTAATGCTCAAATTCATATACAATCATGTATTTAACTCAAAACTAGCATAAACCACTTACCTTATGCTTGATGGTGAAAATGGCACCTCAAAGTTGCTCCAAAATCGGCTCCAATGGAAGAAATCAGGTTGAAATGAACCCAACCCCCGATTTAAAGAACCTCACTGCCTCCAGCATTTTTGCACATGCGGTCACCTGACCGCTTCTACGGTTTCGCAGGTGCATCCCCACTACCGCATCTGCAGTCCTTCACCAAGCCCCCTTATTTTGCTTTTGCGCTTCTCCTTCCGCGGGTGCGGTCCCGCTTCTGCGGCGTGATGACAGCATCTGCGGTCCCAGCCTAGCCCATCCATTTCCGTTTCTGCGGCACCAAGGCCGCTTTTGCGGCTTCGCACCTGCGGCCCAAGCGTCGCAGGTGTGGTTACATAGAAGGCAACAGCTTCCTCCTTTATTCCAATTCCAAGTTTGATCCGTTAACCATCCAGAATCCACCCGAGGCCCCCAGGACCCTGACTAATCATGCCAACTAGTCCCAAACCATAATACAAACATGCTCGAGGCCTCAAATCACATAAAACAACGCTGATATCACGAATTACACCCCAATTCGAGCTTTATGAACTCTAGAACTCAAACTTCTATATTCGATGCCAAAACATATCAAATAACATCCGATTGACCTCAAATTTTGCCCAATAGTAATATTCGACATTGCGGACCTAAAGCAACTTCCGGAATCGGAATCCGACCCCGATATCAAAAAGTCCACCTCCGATCAAACTTCCCAAAACCTTTAAATTTCTAACTTTAGCCAAATGACTCTAAAATGACCTACGGACCTCCAAATCCACTTCCAATCACGCTCCCAATACCAGAATCACTATACAGATCTATTCCCTGACTTAGAATCCCAAACGAACATCGATAACACTGAAATGCACTTCAACCTATACTTATGAAATTCTTCCAAAATGTTAACTTCCACAATAAACGTTTAAACGCTCCGAGGTCATCCAAAACCCGATCTGGACATACGTCCAAGTCCAAAATCATCATATGAACATACTGGAAACTTCAAATCCGATTCCGAGGTCGTTTACTCAAAAATCCAATCTTAGTAAATTCTTCCAACTTCAATCTTTTGAAATGAGAATTTTCTTTCCAAATCAACTCCGAACTTCCCGGAATTCAATTCCAACCATGCGTACACATCATAATGCCTGAAGTGAAGTTGTTCATGGCCTCAAACTGCCGAACGACGCGATAGATATCAAAACAATCAGTCGGTACGTTACAAATTTTCTGCATTATTCTTTTGATGCTCCGCTCTCTTAATCTTGTATTATATCTTACATAAATTAGAGCATTTTTTCAGCAATGCTCAAGCCTATTTTTTTTATGTGTGCGAATCTAGCAAATTTTGGGGAAAAAATAAGATTTAAGTTATCATCATATAGGAAACACAAATACTAAACTAATAAAATAAAAGTATAGTGCTTACCGACTCAAAAGTACTCCAATTTCTTTCAATGCCCGAGGAGCTACAAGTGAGACATAAGACACGAATAGAAAATTTTGTTAACTCTAGAGTTCGACCACCAAAGGGCAGCCACCAATCAGCAGGAGATCGCTTCTTCCTTGAATCCATTGCTAACTGGCTCCCAAAATCTCCTCTCAAGTGATCATAAGAATCTAATGGATATCCACTCTTAATCTCTTATTATAATTTAAGATCTGTTCCATGCAGTCATATAAACCTTGTCTGATTTCAAACTTAATAGAAAACCTCTCTTCAAATTGCAATTGTGGATCTAAATAATACCCCGCAGCATATAGTGGATGATGAAGTTGGCTCGTCCATATTTCATCTATTTTTTTCCAAATGGGACCATACTTTCTTTCATTTGTATACGTTGAAATTGGAGGGACCAATTTATCACCATTAGAGTGCGTTTGGGAAGTCATATCAATAGCTCAAGGCTGCAGTCCTCCCCCGAGGTTCATTCACGTCCAACCCAGCGAAGACTTTGAGGGTGGGGAACTCCTGAGGCGAGCAACTGGCATCAGCAGAGTCTAGCATCGTACCTAGCCATCCCATCCCCGTGTCATTACATTTAATGTATTCTGTACTATATTTTATTCCCCTCTTATATAAAGGGGATCCTCGCCACCTTGTAAAGGACGACGATTGCTCCAACTATTCTACACAAGATCAATAATATCTCTCTCTCTGTCTCATCTTTTCTCTCTAACTCATCTGGTTGAGGCTACTCTTTTACATTCATTGCCTTCATACTTGTTCTTCATTCATTGCTTGGTATTGGCCATAAAAAGCCTTCTTAATCATATCTTAATTGCTACCCTTCCCCGGTTATCCCCGATAGCTCGAGCTCGAGCCGGATATCGACCTTGAGGCCTTCTGTCGTCCAGCCCGAAGCTCGGGTAACAAACCCTATGGTTTGATCACTGCCCCGCTTAAACTCGTATTTCATCGTTAAACTTCATACGCCTAGCATCAACTGCTCTAACAACTAGTATAAAAATAGATCAAGTATTTTTAGAGTCCCATTTACAAATTTAATTATCATTACCATTTTCACGGTAAATAGTTTGCCGCCCACCGTGGGGCTAAAAATAATAGTGATTATTTTCTTGATGGTTTCTTCACACATATGCAAGTTTCTTTCGCACTTTTTCTTGTCCAAGATCTTTTGATTTCAGGTCTAAATGTCTAGCTCGGTGAATAGAGTTGAGAATGACAACCTCGAAAACCACAGAGAATGACAACCTCGAACCTTGGTCTCTTAAGAGCCTTTGACAATATGGGCTACATTACAATAGAACTCCCTGACCATGTGTTCATTAGTATCAATACACTTCTCCATGAAAAACTCCCCGCCTACTCTAGTTCTAAACTCCCTCTGCACACTAGGGTTGTGGGGTAATAGGGCATTGTCAATGAAGTTTCTCTCCGGTATCAAGTGTCTCACCGGCCACCACTCCCTAAATTTATGATAACAACTTGGCTCACGAATCTGTCTTCCCACACCTCAAGCCTTCTAGTTCGGGCAATTTCTCCAACCTGAGGTTCACCACCTTGTACCTCCTCCTCATCTCCGTCTGCACTCTCCCAAGATAATGAAGTTGTGGGGGAGGTGGAGTTGTCCTCATTACCTGCTGCCGACTCCTCAAAAGAATCTGAAACTACATTTACCGACCTCTTGATAGTGGGTGATGTTGGAGGAGTATCAGTCAGTTGGAAGTGGGTGGTGATGTGAGTTGGGATTGAGTCTGAGGAGATATCCTGGGATGGCATATACTCACTCCCGAAAGAATGGGAAGCAGCTTTATCTGCAGCTTTTATCAACTTTCGGGTCTTTTTAATATTTTCCCGAGCTTGGGGAGTGAGTTTTACCACTCTCTTTCCTTTGCCCTCTCGGGAGGAACCACCCCTCCCGGGTTGTTGTGATCCCTTGCCACCTCGTTGTTTTACCATTATCTGCAAGCATACATATCTAACATGGTTAGTATAAGCACAGGCAGTGAAACGGGCATTGAATTTGAATTGCAAACAGCAAAAGAAGAGATTGCAACAGTTACAGAACATAGCATCGCGGCCCGCACAAAAGGGACTGTGGCCGCACAGGAGGCACCGCGGACCGTGCAAAAGCGATCGCGGTCCGCGTTGGGTTAAAGGCCCAGAAATCATCTCTCTGAATCTCCCCACCGCAATCCGCACAAAATGGGATTGCGGCCACGGTGGGCCAGAGCGGACCGCACAAAGTGCAATGCGGCCGCGCTAGCACAGGACAATCTCTCAAAACATCAGCACCGCGGGCCGCACAAAAGTCACTGTGGTCCGCGATGGGTGCACAATTAGGGCACTGAGTTAGGGTTTCCAATTTTTGCCAATTTATTCAAGTTTTTTCACCTAATGTGTCCCTACTCAATTTTACCCAGTCAATATGAATGCCCAACACACAAACCCAACATTTAAATTACTCTAAGCTAACAAATAAATGAAAAAGAAGAATCTACGAGAAGAAAAAGAAGCTAAAACTACTGGGCAAGAAAATAAAATGAGAATATAAGATTAATCAATGAAAAATGGATGAAATGTTACCAGATTGTGAAGATGAATGCAATAAATCAATGTAAACAAGAATTACGATCAAGTGGCAGTGTGAATAGTGCTTTTTATGCTTCTGACTGTTAAGAGTTCGAAAAGGGTAAAGGGTGCCCCTTGGGCTCTATTTATAGAAAAAGGTGGGGGGCCCATCCTTACCTACCAGCGCGGCCTCACAAAATGGACCGTGGACCGTGCTGGGTTTGTTTCATTGAAACTTGAGAAGGCAACCTCCACGGACTGCACAAAAGCTACCGCGGCCGCGGAGGTCCACCGTTGTCTGCACAAAATGCAATGCGGCCGCAGTGGCAACTTCAGAGAGTCAACATATCTTGCTTACACCAGTGCGGACCGCACAAAATGGATGTGTGGCTGCACTGGAAACTTCAGAGACTTGACATTTTTGCACTTATGCCCTGCACTGTATCAACTCAATCCCTGCAACATCTCACAACCAATTAGCTCAAAAATTAATCCCAACTACCAAGACAATCAAAGAAAATAAAAAGAAAAACACATGGGTTGCCTCCCAAGAAGCGCCTAATTTAACGTCGCAACATGACGCGGGTTACCATCACATCATTTGAAATGAACCACAGCCACCACATGGCTATCATCAATCTTCCCAAGATAATGATTGACACGGTGCCCATTCACCCTAAGACTTCACCACTTTTGTTCTTCAAATCTAGAGCACCAAATGGGTTACACATACAACTTCAAATGACCCACTCCACTTTGATTTCAGCTTTCTGGGAAACAACCTTAGACGGGAGTTGAACAAGAGGACCAAATCACCAACCTTGAACTCCTTTCCACGAGCATATTTGTCATGCAAGTACTTCATCTTGTCCTTATACAAGGACAAACTAGAGCATGCATGGAACGGGAATTCATCAAGTTCATTTAGTTGTTCAACACGGAGATTGGCCGCAACATCCCACTCAAGATTAAGCTTCCTTAAGGCCCACATAGCCTTATGCTCCAATTCCACTGGTAGGTAACATGCTTTCCCAAACACCAACCGGTACGACAACATACCAATTGGGGTCTTGTAAGCGGTCCGGTAAGCCCATAAAGCATCATCTAACTTTTTAGACCAATCGGTCCTATTGGCATTGACAGTTTTGGACAAGATTCTCTTGATTTCTCTATTTGAAACTTCAACTTGACCACTTGATTGCGGATGGTAAGGTGTAGAGACTTTGTGATTAACACCATACTTGGAGAGCAAGGTATCAAAAGCTCTATTACAAAAGTGCAATCCTCCATCACTAATGATTGCCCGGGGTGTACCAAACCTTATGAAGATGCTCTTTTTAAGAAATGCCACCACACTCCTAGCTTCATTATTAGGCAAGGCCACGGCCTCAACCCATTTTGACACATAGTCCACTACTACAAGAATGTAAGTGTTCCCACACAAGCTAACAAAAGGACCCATAAAATCAATACCCCAAACATCAAAGATATCAACTTCAAGAATTGTGTTAAGAGACATCTCGTCTTTCTTGGAAATCCCTCCCCGCTTGTTGGCATTGATCACATCTTTTTACCAAATCACTAGTATCCTTAAACAAATTCGGCCAATAGAAACTGCAACTCAAAACTTTCGAAGCTGTCCTCACCCCTCCATGATGGCCACCATAGGGGGAGGGGTGACAAGCCTCCAAAATACTCGATTGTTTGCCTTCCGGGACACACCTTCTAATCACACCATCCGTGCAAATCTTAAACAAGTACGGATCATCCCAATAAAAATCCAAACTATCCCGTTTGAGTTTCTTCCTTTAGTTGGAAGAGAGCTCACACGGGACAATTCCAGTTACAACGAAATTGGAAATGTCCACGAACCATGGCATGTCACACATTGAAACGAAAAGAAGTTGCTCATCGGCAAATACATCATTTATCTCAAGGCCGTCACATAGCCTCCCTTCTTCCTCCAAGCGGGACAAATGGTCCGCAACTTGGTTCTCACTTCCCTTCCGGTCCACTATTTCTAAGTCAAACTCTTGAAGAAGCAACACCCATCTCATCAATCTTGCCTTGGAATTTTTCTTGGTCATCAAATACCTAAGGGCGGCATGGTCGGTGTGCACAATTACCTTGGCCCCCATAAAATATGGCCTAAATTTCTCCATGGCAAATACAATGGCCAACAATTCCTTCTCCGTCATCGTGTAATTCCGTTAAGCTTCATTCATAGTCTTACTTGCGTAGTACACGGGATGGAACATTTTGCTAACTCGTTGACCCAACACCGCCCCCACCACAACGTCACTTGCATCACACATTAGTTCAAAGGGCAAACTCCAATTAGGTGTGGTGATGATCGGGGTGGTGGTCAACTTGTGCTTTAAAAGTTCAAAAGCCTCTGTGCATTTTTCATCAAAAACACTTAGCATCTTTCTCTAGCAACTTGTAAAGGGGATTCGCAACTTAGAGAAATCTTTGATAAACCGCTGGTAGAACCCGGCATGCCCAAGGAAACTCCTCACCCCTTTGATAGAACACTACTAAAAAAACCAGGGTTTAGCGACGGACAAAATTTGTAGCTAAACAGAAAAATCCATCGCTAATTTCATTTAGCGACGGATTATCAAAAGATTCTGCTAGAAACGAGCATTTTAGCGACGACGTTCGTAGCTAATTCCAGTCTTTTTTGTAGTGAAAGTGGGGGTGGAAGCCTCAAAATCACCTCGATTTTAGCCTTGTCTACCTCAATCCCATGCTTAGAAATCTTGTGACCCAATATTATACCTTCTTCAACCATAAAATGGCATTTTTCCCAATTGAGAACGAGATTAGTTTCTTCATATCGGGTCAAGACTCTATCCAAGTTTACAAGCATTTTTCAAAGGAATCACCAATCATACTAAAATCATCCATAAAGATCTCCAATATGTCTTCCACCATATCGGTGAAAATAGCCATCATGCAACGTTAGAAGGTTGCCGGAGCATTGCACAACCCGAATGGCATCCACGAGAAAGCAAATGTACCATATGGCCGGTGAAAGTGGTCTTCTCTTGGTCCCCATGGCAATTAAGATTTGATTATAGCCCGAATACCCATCCAAAAAGCAATAGAAAGCTCGCCCCGCAAGGCGATCAAGCATTTGGTCAAGGAACGGCAACAGGAAATGATCCTTCCGGGTCACCTTGTTGAGTTTCTGATAGTCCACACAAACTATCCACCCGGTAATTGTCCGAGTGGGAATAAGTTCATTGTTGTTATTTGTCACCACCGTCATCCCTCCTTTCTTCGGTACACATTGCACCAGAGAAGTCCATGAGCTATCGGAGATTGGATACACTATATCTGTATCAAGCCACTTGATCACTTCTTTCTTCACCACCTCTTGCATTGCTTCATTTAGCCTCCTTTGATGTTCTAAGGAAGGCCTTGCATAATCCTCCAAGATAATTTTATGCATGCAAAATGCGGTGCTTATTCCCTGAATATCGGCCAATGTCCACACAATTGCTTTCTTCCTCCTTTTGAGAACCGCCAAGGTGGCGTCTACCTGCAAGTTAGTGAGGCAAGAAGAAATAATAATAGGTAAAGTAGAATTTGAGCCCAAGAACTCATACCTGAGGTGTGGAGGAAGTGGTTTTAACTCCAACACCGGTGGCTCCTCAATGGATGGCTTAGTTGGTGGAGTTTTCCGATTTTCAAGATCCAAGGACAATTTCCTAGGCTCATAAGAATACGAGCCCATACCGTGCAAAGCATTCACGCATTCCACTCTACTTGCATCATCATTGACATCCATATTAAGAAGCACGACCTCAAGGGGATCTTTAACATTGATCATGGAACTTTTGTCATCCACTATCACAGCTATGACAATGTCCACAAATGAACATACCTCGGTGCTATTGGGTTGTCTCATTGATTTGCAAGCATGGAAAGCAACCTTCTCATCCCCCACACGGAAAGTCAACTCACTCGCTTCAACATCAACCAACGCCTTCCCCGTAGCTAGGAAAGGTCTCCCAAGAATAATCGAGACTTCAATTCCACTTCACAATCCAAGATGAAAAGGTCGTCCGGTAATATGAATTTATCAACACAGACAAGAACATCATCAATTATAACCAAGGGTCGCTTCATAGATCGATTCGCCATTTGAAGTCTTATTAAGGTTGGTCGAGGTTGTCCAATTCCCAAGGTCTTGAAGACCGAATAAGGCATCAAATTTATGCTATCCCCCAAATCACAAAGGGCCTTGGCAAAATCCGCACTACCAATAGTGCAAGGGATAGTAAAAGCTCCGGGGTCCTCAAGTTTTGGGGCCATAGAGTGTACGATAGCACTCACTTGATGAGTCATCTTAATTGTCTCACACTCTATTGACCTCTTCTTTGTTACCAAATCCTTCATAAACTTTGCATACCCCGGCATTTGCTCAAGTGCCTCCACCAAAGGTACATTGATTGTAAGACTCTTCATCATTTTAATGAAATTTTTGAATTGGTTATCACCTTTTTGCTAACCGTTGAGGATAAGGTGGAGGTGGCCTAGGCAAAGGTGCCTTGGCTATGGGCACCACCGGTTCGGGTATATCAATCATGTGTTCCCTAGACGGGTTCACAACATCTTGTGTTTCCACCTCGGCCTCATCAATATCTATCCTTGCTTCATTGTTCACATTGGTCTCAACCACATCTTCAACTATCAAAGGACTCACATCTTCTTGGAACCCAACATCATCATCCATAACTTGATTTTCTTTCGAGGCATGCACATCACTGCCTCTCCCATTTCTTCTTGTAACTGCCATCACATGATTGTTACCTCCCTTCAGGTTCACTACCGTATCACTTGGTAGAGTAGTCTTAGGTTGAGTATTCAACGATTGAGAGATTTGTCTTAATTGTACCTCCAAGTTCCGAATAGAGGTATTGTGGGGAGCCAATTGAGCATCGGAGTCTTGGTTCTTCTTCATCATTTGTTCGAACATCATTTCTATTCTTCCCATATCATTACCCGAAGAACTAGACCCTTGAGATGGAAACAAAGGCGGATTGTTCCGTTGTTGATACATCATGGGCCTTTGAAAACCTTGCCCCTAGTTGCCTTGATTTCTATTTTTATTCCACCCGCCTTGACCATTGTTGTTATTTCCATTCCAATTCCCTTGGTTGCCCGAATTGTTGTTCCCCCAATTTCCACCTTGATTGTTGTTGTTCCAATTACCACCACCTTGTTGATTGCCCCAATTTCCTTGGGGTCGCCATTGTTAATTTGAAGAGTTGCCTCGATTGCCTTGATATTTATTGACATATTGAACCTCTTCGCTTTGCTCATCATAACACTCATTTGAGAAACCACCATCATCATCATATTAATCAGAATTTCCTTGAGATTGTTTGCCTCTTTGCCTTCTCTTAAGCATATTCATTCATTCTATGGCATTGACTTGGCGAGGATTTTGGACTTGTTGTAATTGCACCTTCACCAATTGATTCATAGTCGTAGTGAGCTCGGCAATAGCTTGACCATGGTCATGCAACTCCTTGTGTAAATGGATGACCATGGGGTCACCTTGGGGCACATTTTCTCGGCTTTGCCATGCCGAAGAAGTGTCGTCCATTTCATCCAAAACATCACAAGCTTCATTGTAAGGAAGCTTCATAAAGTTGCCTCCGGCCAATTGGTTCACAATGCATTGATTAGTGGTGTTGATGCCCCGATAAAAGGTTTGTTCAATCATCACATCCGTCATATCATTATTTGGGCACTCTTTCACCATTGTTCTAAATCTCTCCAATATTTCATGCAAGGGTTCTGTCTCCTTCTTGAAAGCCAAAATTTCATCCCGAAGCACCGCCATGTGACTCAGCGAAAAGAACTTGGAAATAAACTTGTCCGCCAATTCATCCCACTTTGTGATGGAATGATTGGGGAGCCTTTCTAACCAATCCAATGCCTTACCCCGAAGAGAAAATGGGAAAAGCCTTAATCTCAACGCATCCTCGGATACGTTTGTTTGCTTGCTACCCCAGCATGTATCTACGAATCCCTTCAAGTGCTTGTAGGCATTTTGATCAGAGGCACCCGTAAAATACCCTCTTTGCTCGAGCAAGGTCAACATGACATTTGTAATTTGAAAGTTCCCCTCCCGGATTCGGGGAGGAACAATGGAACTCGCATATCCTTGATTTGGGTGGACTTTTGGAGCCACTCTTGGCGGTGGCGGAGGAAGGTCTAGGATATTGTTGTTGTCATTTGCATTGGCCTGACGGCCTCTACGTGGAGCTTGAGGTAAAATAGGAACCTCTTCTTGATCAAGATAATCTACCTCCTCCCCTGCATTCACATTTCCAAGAGGGGCATTGGCATTGAGAGCCATTTGTACCTGAGTAATCGACACAAACAAAATTAGTAAAGAGGAGCAACACACAAAGCTACTAAATAGATAGCCAAAAATCGTAAGCTCTCCGGCAACGGCGCCAAAAAGTGATCGCAGCCAACTCCACGCTAGTAAAGAGTATGAGAAGAGGGTCGCAATAGCTTTTACCCAATATGATGGTCGGGATCGAATCCTCAGAGAGTTAGAAGGGAATTCGGGTATCTACTTAGGATAGAGTTGCGTGTGAGCTCTTAGATGATCTTCTCTTCATTTTTGGGTTTTTAAACTACAAACTACTATTATCAAACTACTAATTGAAGCTAGATTATGCTACGAGATGATTGCTAAAGTTATATCTAATGGGAAGAAAGGCACTAGGGTCGTGACATCACCTATGTGGTTAATTTACGGGTAGATGTTACTAAGGTTCGGTTGACATATTTGGGGCTTATGCTATAACCGTTGTACAATTTTACCCACTCTCACACCTCTCGGTACAGAGAGTGATTTTGCCCGATTGACTCTCGAAAGACCAAATGGGTAGTCAAATTAGGACAAGCAACTAGGGTTCAAGTAGGGTATTACTCTCTCGAGATTTAACCCGTTAATTGGGACTATCATTTCTCATGAGTCCATCCTAATTCCTTGTTGGGTCAATTTTGGGGTCATAGACTCTCTTTCTCAAGAAAAGTTAAACCCACAAAGCTTGAATCAGTGTTTGCAACCACCAATTCTAAATTAAAACATGAAACTAACCCAAATAGCAAATACCCATAGTCAATCTAACCCTAGATGGCAAAACCCATCAATTATCCACACTAAGGTTGAGCCACAACCCTAGCTAACGGGTTTAACTACTCATGCATACCAAGAAAATGAAGAAATAGATGAAGAACAAGACATAATAACTAAATGCTAACTTAAATTACAAGAATCTATCGTTAATTTGAAGCTAAGGTGCCAAAAATGGCTACAAAAGATGTTCTCACGAGTGCAACTCAGTTCTGGAAAATAACAGATGAACTAAACATGGTAAAATGTTCTATTTATACTGGGCTGGAAAAATTGGGCAAAAAATACACCTGCGGAGTCAGTGCGGGCCGTACAAAATGGACCGCGGCTGCACTAGGCTCTTGAACTTCCAAAATTAGCTCTCTGAAGTTGGGCTCTGCGGACCGGTAGAATGGACCGCGGCCGTGGAGGGAGTTGGCACGGTCCACACAATCAGGACCGCGGACCGCATTGCTTTGATTTGGCAATTCTTGATCTCTCATCCGCGGACCGCACAAAATTGTCGTGCGCCCGTGGAGCCTTCACCGCGGACCGCGAGATGTGTACCACGACCGTGTTGCCTGAAGCCTATTTTACCAACTCTCTGAATCTTCTAGTGCGGCCGCATTCGACTTTGTGCGGCCCGCACTAGGCCTGCTTTCCTTCAGATTGCTTGGTCTTTGACACTTGAGTAAATTTCACTCCTTTTTGAGCTGATCCTTGGTATTTCATCACTTTGTTGATCAAACCTGCAATCAAGCACAATTATTAGCCTTTTAGGACTATTTTGTAATAATTTATAATCAAAGCGTAAGCAAGAAGGAGCATAAAACATGGCAAAATCCCTAGTTATTACTCACATCGGCCCGGTGTAGAAGAAGGGACATCGACGTTAAAATCATCTAACATATCGAGGTCAGGTAGGGTACACCGTTCCAAATAAGCACTCACTCTGGTTGCCTCCCTAGGCGGTCGGGATGATGGTGCAGCGTTGTTCCACCGGGGAACCGTCCTAGAAGTCCTAGCTATGTCAACGGTAATAAATTCTTCTGTAAAAAGATGAAAGGTATAAAAGACAAAGGATTCTGACTCGTGAACTTTGAAAGGGGGTGAAAGTAAGAAGTTTCAAGCAGTCGGTGCATTTATAGGAACCGCTTGGGGAGTGGAAAGGATGAGCCAATGGCAGTTCATGGGTTCCTCGATTATCGCATCTGACGGTGGCCTTGCATAGTTCTTTGGAAAATTGCATTTAATTCTCTTAGATGATTGACGTCACGACAATGATGACCTTGAGACGACGGTTCAAGATCATTTCCTATTACTTCATTCTAGGAAACGCGGAGACTATCTGTATATGGTGAAATTGGAGGGACCGATTTCTCGCCATTAGAGTGCATTCGGGAAGTCATATCGATACCTTGAGGCTGTGGGGTCACGGTCAAGCTCCCTCCCATGTGGTTCATTCACGTCCGACCCAGTGAAGACTCCGAGGGTGGGGAACTCCCGAGGCGAGCAACTGACATCAGCAGAGTCTAGCATCGTGCCTAACCGTCCCATCCCCACGTCTTTACACTTAATGCATTTTGTACTATATTGTATTCCCCCTCCTATATAAAAGGGATCTCGCCACCTTGTAAAGGACGACCATTGCTCCAACTATTCTATACAAGATCAATAATCTCTCTCTCTCTCTCTCTCTCTCTCTCTCTCTCTCTCTCTCTCTCTCTCTCTCTCTCTCTTGTCTCTCTAACTCATCTGCTCGAGGCTATTCTTTTACATTTGTTGCCTCCATACTTATTCTTCATTCATTGCTTGGTATTGGCCATAAAGAGCCTTCTTTAATCATATCTTAACTGTTACCCCCTCCCCGATTATCCCCCATAGCTCGAGCTCGAGCCATATATTGACCTCGAGGCCTTCCGTCGTCCAACCTAAAGCCAGAGTAACGAGCCCTGCGGTTTGATCACTGCCCCGCTTAAACTCGTATTTCATTATTAAACTTCATACTCCTAGCATCAACTGCTCTAAAAACTAGCATAAAAATAGATCACTTATTTTTAGAGTCCCATTTATAAATTTAATTGTCATTACCATTTTTACGGTAAACATCGTTATTACCACAATTATGCGTTATATTTTCCTTAGCCTTAGTCATCAAATGATACATATATGCGATACAAGGCTTCTCTTCTAAATCAACTTCTCTTAGAACACTCACTAAACGAGTAACATTCCTCACATAGTAAGCAATACGAGGCCAAAAAGTTTGATGAAATAGAACAGAAGCTCTTGTTTTCACTCCTTCATGTTTCTTAGCCCAAGTAGAAGTATTCCATGCTTCGAAAGAGGACATAGATCGAAGGGCTTGTTTTTGTTTTTGAATACTTTGAAGAGTCAAATATGCAGTAGCAAAATGAGTGACAGCAGGACGAAGAAGTTCATAATTCTTCGTGAATGATCTCATCAAATCCAATAGCCAATTATGCCCATAAATAAACTGTACCATATCTTTTGCCCTTTTGAGTGTCTCTTGATGATTTTCAACTTACCTATATTCTCTAACATGAGATCAATGCAGTGTGCTGCACATGGGGTCTAATCAATATGAGGTCGAGTTTCCATTATCCTTTTTCCAGCATTCACAAAATTCGAACCATTAGCAATTATCATTTGAACCACATTGTCCTCCCCAACTTCATCTACAAGTTTATTCAAGTGCGATGCAAGTATCTCACCACTTTTTATTGAATCAGACACATCAATAGATCTTAAAAAAAGTACCTGCCGAGCTATTCACGAGAAAGTTGATGAAATATCTACTTTTCCCATCCGACCAACTATCTGACATTATAGAACAACCATATTGTTTCCATCAATTTTTGTGTTCTTCTAGCATCGTGTTAATGTTATCAAGCTCTTCTTTTAGTATCCATGTTCTTAGCTCATGCATTGTTGGAAGCTGAAAACCAGGCCCAAAATTTGCTACTCCTTCAAATATTGGCAAGTAGTAAGGATCGTTTGAAACATTAAACGGTATTCCACTTGAGAAGAAAAATCAGCCAATCTGTTGGCAAACTAATTTTCTTTCCTCCTTTTTCCATTTATAATTCAAAGTAGCTTGCCTAGCTTGAGGATTAATAAAATTATCTATGGGAGCTCTGGGCTTTGGTGATAAAACGTTATTATATGATGAGATACCAGACTCACCACCAATATTACTTCCTCTAGTTGCAGCAATTTGAAATTCTTCTATAGTAGCATTTAGCCTAGCTTTTGAATTTTTCAACTCTAGTAATGCTTTCTTACATTCTTCTCCTACATCAATAGGAACCTTGGGACAAGTCTTCATTCCTTTACGAGTACATGCTTAATAATGTTTCAATCGGTTGATAGTGCCAGTACATTTTTGGGTGCAAAACCTACACCTAAAAATTTTTTCCTCCTGATTTGAGATTATATACCTCCAGGTAGGATCATTTTTGCTCACATCTTCAGATTCCCTTCATCCATTTACTACAGCTTTTGATTTTGAAGAGTTCACCTGCTACAACAACAAAAATGAGTTAAAAATCTTAATTTTGTCAATTTTATTTTGTAAAGCAAAGTAAAAATTTAGACATGAAAAAAGGATCTTTTACTTTGTAGAATGTGGACTACTCATGAAGATAAATAATTAAACATAAATTAAAAAATATTCCATATTTTCCTCGGCAACAATCAAATTTCAATTTCTATATACAAAAATCAAAGTTATTCAACATACCCACTTGCTCATAAATCTAATGAATACATATAGAAGCACACATACATATAATCCCATGTTATATTTTGAAAGAGAGCAAGAGAAACACTGAACTTGAAAAACTAATTACATACTGTCACACCTCCTATTTTCTTTTACTACTTATGTACCGCTTATTAATACTACACCCCGGGAAGAGATATAAT